>CM035407.1:31089571-31227071 GCA_020310875.1 Ceratopteris richardii
AAATGCATAAAGAAAGCATGGAAGATTGGAATCACACATTTTTTATTTTTGTTTTCTACATGCGCTTGCGAACTTCGTTTTGAGAAATGCTACACAAAACATGCGTGTTTTCTTTGTATGCAAACTTGTCAAGGATTATTTGCTTTCCATCAATATACTTGTCACTATTCGACATAGAAAATTGCATTTACATTAAAAAAATATTCAAGAACAAATATATATTGTTATAGGTGTCCCTATGCACATCGATATACACGTTCGAAAACATAAACAAAAGTAAAGATAGTAGTGGAGTTGGTCCTTATAACCCCCATATACCGATGTGAATATGTGTTCACCAAGTAGAGCAGAATTTGGTGTCCGTAATATCTTTACTGATGAAATACCAATGCCCATCATTTCTAGCTCAATTTGCATCTAATTATGATTAGTATTTTTCAATGCCCATCATTTTTAGCTCAATTTGCATCTAATGAAAATAAGTAGTTTCCTTGTAGTCGTATACATCTCTGCCCCTAATAAACGTGAGGTTCAAGTGAGATAAAGGTTCTCCCCCATTACATCATACTCTAACCTTGGAATTTGATGGCAAGGAGAGAGAAAAGAAAGTGTATCCCACGGAATATATGAGAGTTTTTATAACCTCTGTCATAGAGCCGGAAAACAATGGTTTTGATTTTGTATTGTTTGAAGAAAAGTTCAATTGTCATGTATGATTCCGATAGGAGCTCCCAAACATAGTTTGCCCGTTGGTAAATGAGTCAGGATATTCGAGTGTCCGCTTTTTCAAGCGAATAAGCACAGAATGTTCTGAGTATATTGAACAAACGTAGAATTTATCGGATAGTGTATTCTTTGCGCGTTTGTGGTAAAACTTTTTAGACTTGGTGCGTAGTGGTGTAGTGGAGCCTTTATGACCCCGCTCTAGGGTCTGAGGGTTCACCTTCCCCCCTGCGAGTCCCTCCCCTCAGTCGGGAGGGCGCTCGCCTTCGTGCTCCGCCCCTGTGGGGGGGCCGCTCTGTCTAGTCCGGCTCTGTTATCTCTTCCTCTGCATTCTCATGGCGCTCTTCGAAGCGTTACGCAATGGAATCTCTGTGGTTGGTGCTCCGTTGAACGGGGGAGTAGAAGTGAACGCTCCTGCTCTGCCTAACTCAATGGGAAATCAACAGGTAAGTGCTTGCAACTCTGGTTTAAAGGATTCGCCCATGGTCGATGCCCCTGCTGGCAGCCTGGCGGTTCGAACAAGTTCTGTCACTCGCTCTCCTCAGAAGACATATGCGGACTCCATTAAGCGCACAGGTAATCTCTTTTCTTCTCCAGTCATTCCTGTTCGAGGCGGTAAGGGCATTGATAGGGGTATTGGGAGAGTAGAATGCTCGGAAAATCCGCACAAATTACTTGTAGATGACATCCCTAGTGAAGACGACGAAGAAGACTCGTTTATAATAGACAGGACCTCCTTGGAGAGTTGGCAAGAGCATCTGTTAGGTAGGGTTGTCATAGGGCTTTGTCACGGCCCTAGACCACCGCATGATGTTCTTAAGAATTGGATAAAAACCCACTAGGAAGCTAGGGGGCTAATGGTTAAGCACATTCAGTATTGCCCAAACAACTTCTATCTTTTCTTCTTTGAAGAGGCTAACAGCGCTCTGCAGGTTATCAGTGAAGCCCAATGGCTTATCAGGAATATCCCCATGTCTTTTTTCAAATGGCATGTTGGCTTTAACCCCAAGGGCCCAAAGCCTACTAAGATCCCTGTGTGGGTTGAATTCCCAGAACTGCCCATAGACTTTTACCCATGGATTGAGCATCTTGGAAATATGATCGGTAGAGTTCTGGGGAAAAAATCCAGAAATAGTATCATTAATACTAAATGGGACCCTCAGGTGCTAATTGAAATAGATGTGTCCAAAGAAATCAAGACTCAAATAGTTATTAAGGATTCCCAGGGTAAGAAATTACACACCCAAAGGATTACGTACCGTAATTTGCCTAACGCCTGTTACAACTGTTATAAGCAGGGCCATCTAATTCGGGATTGTCCCCTCATCATTTCGCGGAATGAGGAAGGTAATCAAGATAAACAGGTATTACCCACTGCTACTAGTAATACCCCCAATGTTCCGGGGAAAAAGCATGTTCAAAAATCTAAAAAAAAAGACTTTTAAGTCAGATAACCCATATGACATTTTGTTAGAGGACATCTCTAATCCTTTTGATGACAAAAACATTGCAGGTGGTTCTCCTATTGTTGTAGAACAGGATGAAAATACTGATCCCAATATGGATGTTACAGGTAATACCAAGTCTGCTCAGGCAGAAAAAGAAGATCATGGCTCTACAGAAAACTGGAAAATAATTGGGAAAAAAAACAAGGTTCTTCATGAACCAGCATGTCTAAAGGATAACCCTTGCTTCTCCCAACAGGTTAATGAAGTGCCCCCCCCTTCAATGGAACATTTCAGTCATGAACTTGATGCTATGGATCAGGACTCAATCAAATGTATGGACGAGGAAGGGGAACATTGTGAAATTGTGCCCGTGTCTCAGGATGTGGACTCATGCATTGATCACACTAAAGTAAGTAAGCCTAAAAGGAAAGAAGCTGTCAGGTTATCATCCTCTGCGCCCAAGCCGACTAAAAATAGTCGTAAATAATCTGTCTTTTTATGATGTTTGATCTTAAAATTATCACCTTAAATGTTAAAGGGCTGACTGATGTAGTCAGGCCCAAAATGATTAATTGCTGGCTTAAGATGCTTCCCATCATGCCTGATGTTCTCTGCTTGCAGGAAGTCAAAGTTGGAGGAGATACTTTGCTTAGGCACTTAAACATTCTGGCCTCTAATTTCACTTGGTACCACACCAGCCACCCTAGTGGCAAAGGCGGTGCAGTGGTTGGTATGTCTAATTCTATTTCCAAGTCTGTTAAGGATGTTGTTCATAGTAACTCCCACCAATGGTGTGCTATTAAGTTGGGGGACCCTTATAATTGTTCTATCATTTCGGTGTATGCTTCTAACCTGTGTGCTGAAAGAAAAAGCTGCTGGGAAGAGTTATGTTTTTTTGACAGTCCTGTTATCCTTGCTGGGGATTTTAATATGGTAACTTCTTTGCAAGATAGATGGGAAAGAAAAGGTAACTGTATTTTTGGCACTGAAAAACATTCCTGGTTCAATTTATGCAACCACCTGGACTTGTCTGACCTTTCTTGTAATTCGGGGTTTTCCTGGTCTAATAAGCAAGTAGGGATCAACTATAGAGCGGCTAGGCTTGATAGATGTTATGCGAGTACGGAGTTTACTCAAGAGTGTTGGGATATTAGCAGCAAGATTGATCATACTCTTTTAGTTTCGGATCACAAACCCCTTTTTCTGACCTTCAGGAAAGGCAGTCCTAATTATAGAGCTGGTCGGCCTCACATTGATTATAGTCTTCTCAAGATTCCTAGCATAATGGCTCGTACTAAGGCTATCATCACCTATCACTTCAAGGTTGATAGTTCCCCTACTGCTGCTTGGGAGCATGCTGTTTCTGGTATTCAAAAGCTTTTCACTACTTATAGGAAGCATGCCTTGGAGTTGAGGACTCAGAGGAGACTTTCGCTTATGAATCAGTTAAATTCCCTTGATGTTAACTCTCAAGAGTATGTTGACTGCTCTGTGAGGTTGTGTAAAGAGAGGTACTTGGAAGCTAGGAGCTCCCTTGCTATTTCAAGAGAATTCTGGAGTGAGAACATGGATCGGAACAATAAACATATGTTTGCTCTTATGAAAAAGAGGAAAGTGAGGGACTTTGTCCCCCCGGTTAAGAAAATTGATGGGAGTGTTACCTCCAATATTGAAGAGACTTTACAGGAGGCCAAGAGGTTCTTTATGGATGTTTTCTCTGTTTCTCCCAAGTGGGGGGAGGACATTCAGAGGGTCAGGGCTACTATTGCTTTGAAAAGGAAAAAAATGATTCCTGATAGCCTGGTTCCCATTCTGGACCTGCCCCTCACTGCTGGTGAGATCAAAGAAACTATCAATAAATTGAATCCCTGTAAATCTCCTGGGATGGATGGTCTGCCTAATGAATTTTTTATCATTCTTAAGGATTTTCTCACTCCTTACATTCTCTTGATATGGGAAGAGGTTTCTAGTAAAGGATATCTCCCTTGTTCTATTAACACTGGGGTTATCAAGCTTATTCATAAGAGAGGTCCCAAAGATAACCTTAACAACTGGAGGCCCATCACCTGCCTAAACACCATATACAAAATTTTTGCTGCTACTCTTGCTAGGAGACTTAGCCCTTTGATGAACCAGCTTATTCTCCCTGATCAAAAAGGCTTTATTAAAGGTAGGTTTATTCTTGATGCTATCATCTCCCTTTGGGAAGGCATGGATTATGCTAGGGAGTCTGGTCAAGATTACTACTTCTTTAAAATTGATTTTGACAAAGCCTATGACAGGATTGAGTGGGACTTTATTTTGCAGTCCCTTCATGACTTAGGATTGGGAAGGAGATTTATTAAATATGTGAGTACTCTATTTGGAAATGCTTTTTCTAGAGTTTCTATTAATGGTCATATGTCTGAACCCTTCAAGTTGGCTAGATCTATAAGACAAGGGTGCCCTTTGGCCCCTCTTCTTTTTGCCATTGCTAGTGATGCTTTGGGTTGGCTAGTGAAGGATGCTCTGACTGATGGTAATATTAAAGGTGTATGCATTCCTAACTCCCCTGCCCCTCTTTGTCTGCAGATGTTTGCTGATGATACCAATGTTGTCTTAAAAAATGATCCCCAATCCCTTACCAAGTTTTTGGATTGTCTTGATGTTTTTTGTTTGGCTAGTGTCTCTAGGGTCAACCACAGCAAAACTGGCTTCAAAGCCTCTAATAATGTTATTCCAGACATTATTTCCCAGCTTGGTTGTAGTATTATAAAAGAAGGGGTGATATTTAGGCTTCTTGGGATCCCTATGGGTTTCAATGTCTCATTTGATCAAAGGTGGGATTGGGTTTGTGACAAATTCAAAAAAGGGCTGGCTCTGTGGTATGATTCTAATTCCTCCCTTCCTCATCGTTCTTTTATTCTTAATCATTATTTATTGCCTAAACTTGTCTACTTCCTGTCTTGTTGGACTCCATCCAAAAAGCAGCCTAATCAGGTGATCTCTCTGGCCAAAAGATTCTTATGGGGGGGATCGGCCAACAGAAAGAAAATTGCCAAAGTTTCTTGGGATATTTGTTGCATGAATAAAGAAAAAGGGGGATTGGGGATGAGGTGCCCAAAAAAAATGGCTGACATCTTGTCTGCTAAATGGATTCTTAGAAGCGTTGGCAACAATGAGATATGGGCTACTCTTATTCAAAGATCTGTTAACAAATTCTTTCTGACTAACTACAGGGCTTGGAATAATCTTAATCTTTGGGACATTATTACCTGCCCTCACCCCATTTCCCCTGTTGGGAGTCCTCTGATCTGTAGGTTCTGGAAATCCTGGTTCAAAGCTAAAAGTGTTTTCGGTCCTCTGACAAGTTGTCTTTCATGGCTCAATTCTACTTACAGGAATCACCCTGGCTGGGTTGGTTGGCCCATTGGAACAATGGGAACATTTCTATCAAGGAACATAAATGTCATAAGAAGCTTGGATTCAAAACTTGGAAAGACTATATGACCAATGGGAAGGTAAGGTCTGATTATGATTTGGTCAGTATGACTAATGCTTCTGCTGCCTGTTTGCAGATACTGCTGTATCACAAGGAGATGCTGGCAGAACAGCTAACACAGTGCAACTAGAAGGAAATAAAACTTCATGAAGTTGCTGAGTTCATTTACAAGAACTTCAAGAAGAAGAAAGACTCGATGGATAGTATCACTCCTAAATTAAACAAAATGTGGAATCTGAGCTGGTCTTCTGCTCAGTGGTCCTATAGGTTTAAAGCTCTGTGGGCTTACCCAGAAAGCAGCAAACAGTCTTGTCTTCAGTGGTTGATGATTCATCAAGGGCTTTGGGTGGGCCCCAGAGTCAGGAAAATATTTATTGATGGTGGTAAATGTGCATTTTGTGGCAGGGTGGAGGATGTTTATCACCTCTTCTTTGACTGTGAACATGCTAAGCCTTACTGGAAATGTGTTGATAACTTTCTTCACTCTTGTAAAGCTCCCAAGCTTCAAAGGATGGATGCTTTGATCGGATGTTGCAAAAATATGGATATCCTCCTGTGGAATACCTGGCGTGGCCACATCCTGTGGGCCATATGGCTTAGTAGAAATAATCAAGTTTTTGGCAATGGGAGAAAGAATTTTCTGATTCCCCTACAACACACTCTGAAAAGAGTGTCTGATAATTGTATCAAGAGAATCACCAAACCTTCTCTTCCCTCTCATGATCTTCACTGTATCCTAGCAGCCCACCACTTCACAAGATGGAAAGTGATATTGAGCCAGTTGTATTCCCCTTGCAGGTTTGCAATGGTGGCATCCTTGTGACTCTGTGAGTTTCAGGTGCTCCTGCCCCCTGCACATATGTAATTTACCCCGTTAATTTATATTTTCCTGTTTTTCTCAAAAAATAAAAAAATAAAACTTTTTAGACTTTCTTAGTTCTTCAGCTAAGACGAGGACCACTAGATTTTCTGCAAGTAGTCATTGTCACTAATCCTTGGAACACGACACATGGCCCATGCTACACATGATTCGTGGAGAATCTCTTCAATAGAACGTATGGTGCTCACTAATTTCAGATCATAAGCGACCACTCCGAAGAAACGGAATCTTCGTTTATGATTTGTAAACGTATAAGCGGAGACACGGTTCGTAGTGAATAAGAATCGCTCTCTCTCTCTCTCTCTCTCTCTCTCTCTCTCTCTCTCTCTCTCTCTCTCTCTCTCTCTCTCTCTCTCTCACGCGCGCACACACACACACACACACACAGAATATGGTGGCAGTTCAGAAACATTATATGCCTACTTCTGGATCGAATATGTGGCCATGGATCTAATCTACTTTGATGGGAGATTATGCTAGTTGAAACAGACTTTTATTCATCTCCACTGAAGGATGCAACGGAGTATATTAGTTTCATGGAATATGTTTATAAACTGTGATTCTCCAGTGAAAGGAAACAAGTTGTTTGTGGTCGCGATTCTTTGTGAATTGCTTTTGTCAAACATAAATCCTTGCTTTTCTTTTTCCATGTCAAAGCTAGAGTTGGCGGCAATGAAGATGCCGCGAGACAAAGAATCCCTCGTTAAGGACCGATGCATATCATTAAAAATCAAGCCTCGATATTCGCATATGTTCCCCTGCTCCCCCGACGTCGCATACGAAAGTAAAATGCATACCCTAATATTTAAAATATTATGAGACATACACATTCTTGATAGTGGATCTCATTCGTCTAAAATCTTCTCGTCTACACGTATTAAGACAGGATCTGTCTCCTTTTCTCCCCTGTTTCGGTGGTCCCCAAGGAGTCGAGGCTCAAGCCTCACCCCCTTCCTCTCGAAAGCTTCGAGTCAGATGAAAGTTCAGTGACTAGTGACTGGAAGTGAGCAGCTGGTATCCCGCAGAATCATTCCATCTGAGAGTCCAAAAAGCGGAGGAACTCAATTCCAAGAGTGGATTACGACGATTGGTGTTTCTTCAATAAACACCATTCACTTTGGGTGACATGGGATAAATCAGGTTTCCATTCACTTTGGCAAGCATGTATTGCATTTGAGGGGGTTGATGTGGAATTCTGGATGAAATATTGAATACGTTCGAGGCCTCATGAGAAACTTGCAAATTCAGGGGGGTAATCTCAAGAAGAAGTGGTGCACCGAATGGACTTGGATAGGACGGCCATTCACATTTAAAGAGTTGCGGCAACACCTTTAGGAAAACAAGAATGCAGTCCGACTTTGGCGAATTCCTCATCATGGGAGTTTACCCATTTCCAAAGTCAAGAAAATCTGTCGTCCCCCTTCTGGTGCAAAAGGTGCTCTAATGGGAAAGAGCAAATTAGACACCTTTCTGACTCCTGCCCTAAGACTTCCAGCATTTGGAAAGGAATCCTTTTATGTAGATCAACCAATCACCTTGAAATAAGGTCTTCTTGTCGAGGCTATAGGTTCCTCTTCAACTCTTTGGGATGTCATCAAAAGTCAACTCTTTAACTCTTTATGACTTCCCGGATTGGGAAAGGAATCCTTGTGATAGAACAACCAATCAACTTGAAACAAGTTCGAGGCTGTATGTTCCTGTTCAACTCTTTGGGATCTCATCAAAAGTGAACTGCCCTTTCGAAAATTTAGAAAGTTAGATGCACAATCAACTTTGTAGGGTCCTAAGGGTGATGATCCTAATGAAACCTCACCGGCTAACTTCGTAGAAGAAATAGGAAATCTACGAGCTCTTACCCATTTCATCACATTATTAACATGTAGGTAATAGAGAATAGCAAACTCAAACGCAAATGGATTCGCTTGTGGAGGATGAAAAGATTGTAAGGTTCTTCTGTTTCTCTCTATTACTCCCTTTGTGCTCCTCTCTGTTACTCTCTTAAAATATTGTTCATAAATTTACATCTCTTTTGCGAAAAAGACAAAAAGCAATAAAAAAAGAAGAAGCGAAAAGCGAATCTCTATTTGTCTCGATTGAGAGTCAATATGGAGACAACTAAGCAAAGGCACGTGTTAACAAGTGTAAGGCTCGTAAAAGAAAGGCGGTACACGGATAGCTTCCAGGAAATTGGCGGTAGCTTAGTGTATGCTAATGAACACGTAGCATCACATAAAGGCATCACGGACACTTCCAGATGGGTACTATCTGTCATCCAATATTGTCTGTTAAAAAGAAGAAGGAAGCATTCTACATAAATTCTTGTCTATATTTACTTATTATTAGTCCGAATGCATGTATAAATTTACTTTCTCTTGAATTTACAGAGATTTGTTTCCTAAGAGGCTGACCGATATTTATAAAGAAAGACGAAAGAAGAAACGCTTAAAAATCTTCCCATCGTTCGCATAGGAGTGCACACAAAAATGAAGACCAAAATGTATAATCAAACCTCCAATCGGAGTGATGCAACGAACGTAAGTGCGTAAAGAAGTTGTGCGCTATCCGGACTTTGAGGGATCCATAACAGCAAAAGACAAATAAATAAATAGAGTGGATCCGAAGTTTTTTTTTGAAGAAAATATGAAGTTTAAATTAATGGAGGAGTGTTACGAACGTGCACACGGCAAGAGCCACTATAGCAACCCATTACAAAGAGAACAGCATACAAAATCTCTGCTGTGAATAGTACTGAGAGATAACAGCTTCCCAACTATTGAAATTGAAACCAGATAGTTCCCTGAACATTCCATGATAGGGAATTGAGGGTTTTGTAATCGACTGAATACATTTGAAGGCCGCCTTCCTAAGAGTACAAGGAAGTCTGATCAAGAACTTCTTTTTACAATTGCTATAAACATTGGTATTCCTACTCAGCTATATGGCATGTTGAGGAGAGTCCAGTCAAAGATAATTTCTTCATCCACCATGAAGTCCTTCTAGGACATAAATCCTGCTTTATGACATTTATGTTCCTTGTTGGCAAGATTGCAATTGTTCCAAGAAGCTTACCAACCAAACCAAGGAGCGGAGATCCTCCACAAAAAAAGCCAGAGACTTTAGTTAGACTGTTGGAAGGGGAAAAAAGAACTTTAGCCTCAAACTAGGCTTTCCAAAATCTGCAAATCAAGGGACTTCCAACAGGGGAAATGGGAATAGGGGAGGCTATGATATCCCATAGTTTGATGTTTGACCAAGCCCTATAATTGGATATATAGACTTTATCAATAGATCTATGAATGAGGGCAGCCCAAATTTCGTTGTTACCAATACTTCTTAAGATCCATTTAGTAGTCATTTTGTCCGCCATTTTTTTGGGACATAGAATGCCCAGGCCTCTTTGAGATTTAGGCAAATAGCACGTATCCCAAGAGACTTTCACAATTTTTTTGTGCACAGTTGTACCACCACAAAGAAATCTTTTAGCCAAGGACAAAATCTATTCCAATTGCATATTAAAAGGGGACCAACAAGAGAGGAAATAAACGAGCTTAGGCAAAAGATAAGTGTTCAAATTGAAAGTCTTATGGGGGAGGGAATTGTTAGCATCATACAACATTAACATACTTTTTTTTTAATTTCTCATAAACCTAGTCCGACTTCTAAGCAAAAGAAACATTAAAATCCATGGGGATGCCAAGCACCTAAATATTTCACCTTCTTTAATAATAGAGCATCCAAGTTTGGTTATGCAATTAGGAACCAGATTGTTAGAAGCTTTAAAACCTGTTTTGCAATGATTTACCTTTGAACCACTAGCCAAACAATACAAATTAAGACAATCCAGGAAAGTGTTAAGAGAAACAGCATCAGCATTTAGAACAAGATTGGTGTCATCAGCAAACATTAGCAGAGAGAGTTAGGAGGGGGAGTTAGGGATGGATATACCTTTAATTTGCCCATAATCTATAGCATCCTTCACAAGCCAACCCAAAGCATCACTAGCAATTTCAAACAATAGAGGAGCAAGTGGACAACCTTGTCTTATGGATCTAGTCAATTTAAAAGGATAAAAAAGGTGACCATTAATGGCAACCCTAGAATAAGCATTTCTAAACAAAGTGCTGACATATTTTATAAATCTTCTATCAAGCCCCTGGTCATGCAAGGATTGAAGAATGAAATCACACTCTATTCTATGATAGGCTTTGTCAAAGTCAATTTTGAGAAAGTAGAAGTCCTGCTCTTTTTCCTTAGCAAAGTCCATGCTTTCCCACAAAGAGATAATAGCATCTAAGATATACCTACCTTTGATAAAACCCTTTTGCTCAGGCATAATGAAAAAAGTCATCATGGGGCTAAGTCTTCTAGCTAAAGTGGCAGCAAAGATATTGTAATTAGAGTTCAAGCAAGTAATGAGCCTCCAAATATTAAGGTCATCTTTAGTAGCTCTCTTATGAATAAGCTAAATCACCCCTGTGTTAATGTGAAAAGGGAGGAACCCTTTACTAGAAACCTCTTTTCACACCAAAAGAATAAATGGAGTAAGCAAAACTTTCAAAATCATAAAAAACCCATTTGGAATGCCATGAATACCTAGAGACTTGCAGGGTTTCAATTTATGGATGGTTTCTTTGATCTCATTGGCAATGAGGGGTAGGTCCAAGATGGGAACCAGGCTCTCAGGAATCAAAGTTTTCTTCCTTTCCATGGAAATAGTGGCTCTTGCCCTCTAGATCTCCTCCCCACACTTGGGAGACACAGAGAAAACATCCATAAAGAAACTTTTAGCCTCCTGCAGGGTCTCCTCAATGTTGATAGTATGACCACCATCCTTTTTTTTTACATGAGGAACAATATCCTTGATCTCCCTTTTTTTTTATCAAAGAGAACATATGCTTGTTATTCCTATCCATTTTCTCACCCCAAAAATCTTTTGAAGAGGCAAGAGAATGTCTAGCTTCAAGATACCTTTTCTTGCACAATCTCAAGGACACATCAATGTAAACTTGAGAATTAACCTTAAGGGAGTTCAATTCATTCAGAAGGGAGTCCCTCCAATGAGCCCGCATAATTTCGGCTTGGTTCTTGAAGTGGGGAAACAAGGAGAGGCATGAGAACTGAAATGATACAAAACAATATCTTTGGTTCAAGCCATGATGCAGAATAACCTAAGGAGGTCGTGGTCAATGTGAGGCCAATGTGATCTAAAGGAAGGAATACATTTTTCTAAAAGTCATGAAAAGGGGTTTATGGTCTAACATCAACAAGGAATGATGAACACTAACATTTATGTCCCAACAATCTTGAAAATAAGAGGAGTTAGCATAACATCTGTCAAGCCTAGCCAAACTATAATTGAGGCTCGCTTGTTTATTGGACCACATAAAGCCAGAGTTGCTCAAAATATCAAACAAGTCATAGCACTTACACAAATCAATCCAAGCAGCTTTTTCAATCCCCCCAATGCAATTGCCCTTACCTTTCCATCTATCTTTGCTAGAGGTGACCATATTGAAATCACCAATTAAAATGATGGTGTCATTAATGGTAGAGAGCTCTTCCCAGTAGGTCTTACAAGTAAAATTGTCATTATCGGCATAAACAGAAATGACACTCACATTTAGCAGAGCACACCACTGATTAGAGGGGCTAATTGAAACACACTAGAAGCAATGAGCAAAGGAAAGGCTTAATCCTACCACTGCCCCCGCTTTACCCTTCACATGATCAATAAAGTACAACTTATACCTGGCAGACAGAATGTTGAGATGCAAATTAAGAGAGGAGCCTCCAATTTCGATTTTCTGCAGGAAAATAACATCTAGCACTCTCGGCAAATTACACAACCAATTAAGAAAAACATAAGCTTCCCATGCCGAAAAGCCTTTGCAATAAGGACTGTCGGGATATGTCGCCATCGCCTTGTACAGAACGAATGTGCGAGTAGAGATTCAAACGGAGTAAACGGAACATCTCAAATGGGTATCTGAATCAACCTTCAAGTCCGCAGCTTCTATCTCACTAGGACTACTGAGCAATATTTCTTTCACATGAGTTATGATAGTCACACGTATATTGTAAAAATGGATCATATACAAAGCTATTTTTTCTCAGGTTTAACTCTTTGAAATGCACGTTGAAAGAACTCAGAAATTATCATGTTAGAGTAGGGACGTTGAGACTACGAGCATTAGGAAATTGGACTTCTGAGATGCATATGTAAACAAGCATATGTCTTACGATGTTAGGCATGTGGTTCTTATTAAGTGTTTCATCGATTAATAAAAAGAAGTCATCTTTGTCATTGATTGACAAACGAGAAGATTGAAAAATCTCATATGTCCTTAAATGGGTATGGTTACTTATATGGGTTTCTAATGAAGATATAGTATACATTACCGTTGATTATAGAAACACGCATTCGTATCATTTCTAGATCATGTGTTTTGGCCTTTTCACTTACAGGAAGCATGCACGGTTTAAGAGGCATAATTCTGATGTTGCAATAGGGACGTTTAGCGTAAAGATAACTACGAAAGAGAAACTTTGAGCAAATCATGAGCAATTCGAGAAAAGTTTTAATGGGGATATTTAGCTTAAAGAGAAAACAAATGGTTTTATAGTCATTCGTTCTTATAAAATATAAAGTGCAATGAAATGGACTATAAATTTCCCATTCATTACGAATCTTAGATAGTCTTTACGAGAGGAAATATAGAATCCAATGTACAAGAATACTAATTGAGTTAGCACAGACGGACAATATGTGACTAACAAAGACAATAGTTACTCCACAGATTATGTCCGCCTCCGAAGATTATGTCCGCCTAAGGGAGTCTCCCCTAGTGATCTACACCCCTCCTAAAGGTTGAAAAGAAGAAGAAGGTCCTGGGTCCAATGGAAAACTATGATTTTGATCCAAAAGCCTAACCTTAGAAAGTGAAGAAGTGCCAATTTTAAAATCTATCTACCTAAAGTAGTGATAAAAGGAAAAAACAAAAAACTGAGGATTTTTTCACTTTTGTACCTAGGTTTTAAACAGTGACCCTCTATTGTCCATCATAGTTAAAATAAGTTCCTCAATCCTCATTTGAGGATTGATTTGAGAGAACAATAATCCTATAGAATCCTTGAGGGTTAAGGAATCAGGTATCACCTACAGGAATCCTGAATTTGAAGAAATATGGATTAAAAAACAAAATAAGAATTTCAAACATATTTCTAAAGGTGGGATTTTTCCATAAAAATGGCATATTTGCATGATATTTTTGGACATTTTCAGGGACCCATCAGCTCTTTGTGTTAAAGTTAGTGCATCCACCATTCGTCTTGTTTTATTTCGTCACAACCCCAACCATCTTCTCTCCCTTTGACCTTAGAAAATCACTTTGGTGAATCTCTACTTCCAGCCGATCTGTGTGCATGATATAACTAGTTTTCCCTCGTTTCAGGGAGTAGTGATATTACAACTATGAAAAACCATTGGGATTGGTTCATATATGTACTATTTTTTTTCTAATATAAAAGAAGACTAGCCTTAGCCTAATCTCCCGGACTTGTATTAAATAAAAGGAAAAGAAAAGTACAAGTGAAGGGACTAGTGCCCACAGGACCCCCCAAATCCCACAAAGTAGGGGTAGATCTTAGAGAGCTTAGATGGCATTACAAAGAAGGTTAATCACCCTCTCATCACCCTCATGTGGGGCCCACTTGGTTTTAAGCTTGTTATTCATCAAAAGGAGCACTTTATGATGCCTCAAGGGGGAGATTTCTTATAGTTGGGGATTCTTTTACCAAGGAGCAACAATGATTTCTCAATTAACCACTCTTTGAGGGAGTTGTCAAAGTTATAAGCACCTCTTTCATGCGAGATCTTCTAAAGGACCTCCCCTTTGATGTCATTCCAAAGATTTATCGAGCAGCCGATCGCTTCTTCCAGCAGATATTGATTCTAGCTTATATGCTTCTGAAATCTAATTTTCTTTCCCACAATGTGCTAGAGCCTGTTGGAGTTGGGACAAGTAAAGAAGATGTGACCAACATCTTCAATGGACTGGTAACAATGCTTGCACAAGGGTTATGTAGTCACGTCCAGTCCAGTATGATGCATCCAGTAGAGTTCACGTATGGTACATGATCATACTAAGCTTCCTACGTGCGATGCATACGATGTATATGTATATGTATATGTATATGTATATGTATATGTATATGTATATGTATATGTATATGTATATGTATATGTATATGTATATGTATATGTATATGTATGTATATGTATATGTATATGTATGTGTATATGTATATGTATGTGTATATGTATATGTATGTGTATATGGATATGGATATGTATATGTATATGTATATGTATGTGTGTATGTGTATAAATATATGTCTATGTACATTGTATGTGTATGTGCATGTATAAATGTATATGTATATGTATATGTATGTGTATATGTATATGTATATGTATATCTATATGTATATGACATGTATATGTATATGACATGTATATGTATATGTATTCTGGAATCCGTATATAAGATAGATTATAGATACATATTCCATGTATATGACATGTATATATGTATATGTATATGTATTATGCATATAAGATAGATTGTAGATACATATTCCATGCACATTATGTACTCCATATGTTCTACATACATATCATATAGTACATAGTATATACAAAGTTATATGTGCATATATAATTATACATAGTACATACATACATTATTACATATATGATATTGCATACATATTACAATGTATATAATACATAGTACATAGTACATACTACAAAGATAGATGATAATATATGTTAGGCCGCCGGATGGGAATAATGTAATCTTATTTTTCATATATCGCACGCACCGAAAAGGCATAGCAATTAGTTGTAACCTTTAATCCATTAATGAAAGGCCATTACGGTGACTCTCGGAGGAGAGAGGCGGGTTCGCCAGACTATCTATCTGGGCGACCGTGCGGAGACGCCGTGTTGTAGATTTGCAGATATCTGTAGTACTGTTATTCTGTCCTTGTTGAATTGCAGTAATTCTTGATTAACTCAGTAACGCTGCCTTAACATTAAAAGTCAATGCGAATCTGTGATTGTTAATTCGCATAATAAGCTATTGTGTAAGGATAACTGTAATCAGAACATCGTAACTATGTAGCGGAGTCCATTCGGTGAGACTAGTACGTAATATTCCTATTACCTTGCAAGGCACCACATTTAAAATGACTTTTGTAGTCCTAGACTTACCAGAATCCAACCTTGACTACAACTTACTCTTCGATCGACCATGGTTAAAGCAAGCCAGAGTCGTACAAGATTGGTCACCTCAAGAGCTAATTTTCAAAGACAATCACCAGAAATATGTAGTTGCACTAGATGCTATGCAACCCTGTGATTTACATGCACAACCATATGTAGTAGAGCCAGTCCATATGTTGGATGGGCTTTCGGATGAGGAGGAGGAGGCTTTTCTTAAGACCAATAAGGACCTTATTCCATTAGGTACTGTCAATTTACAGGCGGTAGTAGATAACTGGAGTCTGGCAGCTTGTACGGTTGTACTAGTGACCAAAGATGTAGAAGCAGATGATAGCGACGTTATGGATGAAGCAATCTTACATCAACTCTTGCAGCTAGCTGATGATTTGGTACAACCTCGACAATTTTATATACCGGAAGATCAATTAGTAACGTACAATTTGGGTGACACGGTCAACCCAAGGCTTGTCAAAATTAAAGCACGATTACCAGAGAAATTCCAAGATGATTTGGTACAACTTCTTCGTGAATTCTCAGATTTTTTCGCTTGGGACTACCGAGACATGAAGGGCCTTGACCCACGGATATATCAACATAGAGTGGTACTCAAACCCGATGCGAGGCCTATCAAACAACCTAGTTATACAATGAATCCCAATTATGCGGCGCAGGTGAAGGCTGAACTTGATCGTTTATTGAAGGTGGGATTGATTGTGCCAATTGAGCATGCGGAGTGGATATCTCCAATAGTCATCGTCCCGAAGAAAAATAAACAGTTGCGTATATGTGTCGACTACCTAAAACTCAATGCAGCCACCGTACTGGATCCATTCCCTCTCCCTTTTCTAGACACGATGCTCGATAGGGTAGGAGGACATGAAATGTATTCTTTCCTGGATGGCTACACTGGATATAATCAAGTGAGGATGGCCGAACAGGACATACCGAAGACAACTTTTATCACAAACTGGGGTGTCTATGCTTGCACCGTAATGTGGTTCGGTTTACGGAATGCCTCGAGTACATTCCAAAGATGTATGCAGGAAGTCTTTTCACCCTACTTGACCACGATTCTGCAAGTATATTTGGATGATTTTTCCTTATTTGGAGCCACTTCAGCGCACCTGTATCATTTACAGTGCTACTTTCAAAAAATGCCGAGAGTATCAATTATGTTTGAATCCTACCAAATCCGTCTTTGCGGTCTCCTGTGGTAAACTCCTCCACCATATCATTTCTAAACACAGAATACAGGTGGATCCGGATAAAGTAGCTGCCGTGCTGGAGGCACCAGTCCCAAAGACGCCGAAAGAAGTTATGCATTTTCTTGGCCAAATCCGGTGGCATGGCAGACATTTACGGTGGTTAGCCCATTTAGCGACACCACTTAATTGGCTTATGACCAGCACTCCGCGGAATTATGAATGGACTCAGGAGTGCCAAAGTGCATTTGATCGGTTGAAGGTCTTATTGACGCAGGCACCGATCCTGCAACCACCTGATTGGGAAAGATCATTTCATGTCTTCGTGGACACGTCAGATATTGCCATTGGTAGTGTCCTCATGCAACAAATTGATAAATGGTTTCGGCCTGTGTATTATGCAAGTTGTCGAATAGCTCCTGCGGAGAAAAATTACTTTGTGATCACAGAACGAGAATGTCTTGGCTTGGTTTACTCCGTGAAGAAGTTCCGGCATTACTTGTTGGGCCATAAATTTACTTTCCACATGGATCATGCTTCACAAATGTACTTGGTTCGGCAGCAGCATTTAGGTGGTAGATTGGCCGGATGGGTTTCACTATTACAGGAGTTCGAATATGACGTTATTCATTGACCCGGTAGAGCACATGCCTTGGCAAATTTTCTATCTCGACTAGATTCCGGTGAGTCTCCGGTAGGGGTTGATGACACTACACCGGCCATTTACGTTGCAGAGACAACTTCTAAAGACTCTGTAGAACCTCCTGTTGCTACTACATACTATGATAAGTTACTAACTTTCCTCACTGACGGTTGTCTTCCTCCTAATACTCAGACTGCTCTGCATCGGAAAATTGCAGTCTACAGTCGACGATTCCGATTGATTGTGGGTCAACTATATTACCTAGATCATACTGGTGTTTTCCTTAGATGCATTCCTCCACATGAAGAGGAATCAGTTATTGCTATGGCTTATTCATTACCCTCTCGAGGAAACTTCATAGTTGATCTTACTCACCGGAAAATTCTGCAAAGTGGGCTATGGTGGCCTACAATGTACAGAGATGTGGTTCCCTTTGTGCAGCAGTGTGATGTCTCTCAACGGTCTAGACAGCCCTTGCAGCGACACTTCTTTCCCCTTCAACGAGTTCTACCTTTGGACCCCTTTCAGAAGTGGGGTCTAGATTTTATTGGTCCAATATTACCACCAGCGACCCTCACCAAGAATCGATACATATTGACTTGTACAGATTATGCCACTAGGTGGGCGGAAGCTTGGGCTTTAGGGTCTTCCACAGCTGTTTCGGTGGCAAAATGTTTGATGAAGGATGCCTTCCCACGTTATGGATTACCTCTGGAGCTCATGACAGACCAAGGAACACATTTTTCCAACAACTTAATGCAAGTGCTGACTCAAACTTTTCAGATTATGCATAAATTCAGCTGACCGTACTATCCGCGTGCTAATGGTCTGGCTGAAAGTACCAATAAGACTCTTTTGAATATGCTTCGCAAATTGATTTTGGAATGTCCGGAACATTGGGATCAACTCTTACCTGTAGTATTATGGGCATACCGGACCACGTACAAAGTAGAAACCGGAACAGCTCCGTTTGAACTTGCTTATGGCATAGAAGCTATTGCGCTAATGGAAGTAGTGATACCGAGTCTGCGTGTTGCCTTAGCTCAGAAATTGTTGCCGGAAGAATCTTTGCCATTTCAGTTGGATATGCTCAGATCATTGGATGAACACTGCTAGGAAAGCTTCATGACTCTCCAGGAAGTTTAGCTTCTTCAAGCCCGTACTCATGACCGCTTCCTAAAAACCCCTGTCTTTACGGTTGATCAACATGTTTTATTTTATAATGCCAAAGCCAATCGTGCCGCCGGAAAATTTGAATTACGGTGGTTCAGTCCATACCGGATTGCTGAACAAGTGGACCAGCAACTTTTTGATTGGCGACCTTAACAGGTGTTCTCTTGCCAAAAGTGATTAATGGTTCTAAGCTTCGCCCATATCACTAGCCGTCTGATAACCACTGACGTGTACTTAGTCTTTTTCGTGTGTCACTTGTTTTTCTTTTTATTCCTGTATTTTGGTTCACCACTCACCGTAATTTCCTCGATTTGGTATCTAACTATGATTAATCACTGCCCGGTGTTACTGTTTCTGATCATGCATGCATGTCGTAATCATGAAGAATATCTAGCCAATACTGTGCAATGATTAGGGTTTTTGCCGCCTAATGTTGTTCGTGCTCTTACTTAATCGTGTTCTTTCCAGTGATAATCGCTATTGTGTCTGTGTGATTGTGTGCTCTGTGTATTCTATATTCTCGTGTTTACTTGTGCACCATGGAAGCTCTCGCAAATGTCGCCACCTTCTGTGAAGGCCTCACTCTAGAAGTGAGTGAGTATTTGCGCACTCGTGGTCTGTTGGCCTTCACTGAATTGCCTTGGCATTCAGTGGAGTGTCAAACATTCCATGCATAGATCATTTTTGCCATCGCTGCCACAACTGCTACTGAGCAGTGTTGGCCCATTGCGTGTTTACCATCTCGATTGCGTGTTTACCATCTCGTGTCGTTATTACTTTAGCTACATTTGCTGAAGCTTTTCGACTTCCTCGAGAAGGATTGGAGAATGATCCCCTTCTTTTCGTGGTCATCATGCAAGAATTGTTTCTCCGGCTCTCATCTAATGAGTATGCCATTTTGTGTAGACCTGAACCAGAGCGTACAGCTCTGTAGTTTTTAGTAGCCACCCTGAATTTACAGAAATGCACATATGGTATTGCCTGCCCATTCTATTTGATGATAGATACCACTTCCCGTGAGTCTGTCAAATTTTGCCTCCTTCTATTTCCGGTGCATTCACCCTGAATGTGTAGCGGTTATCAAACAAGTCACTAAGGGTGACCTTCCTCGTTCCCGTTTACCCCACATCCTTACTTTCCTCTTTCAGGTGCTCCAAGCTGCGCAACCACCTCCAACCGCCCCCTTCTTGTTACATGAAGAATCTACTCAAATGCTCGAGGATGAGGAAGATGACGATGAAGATCTGCTTCAACTTCTTCACCGAAAACGTAGATGCATTAGCCCCTCTGAAAGTCAGGTGCACGGATCAACTGCTCGTCAGGATACTGACGTCTTCCATGACACTGCCACATCTCTTCATGTTGAATCCTTCGTTTCCTCTTCTCCCCTCCACCAGCAGAAACATGGTGCACACCGGGAAGAATCTGAAGAGGTCTCTTCTCGGGGAGATTCTCATCAGCAGGATGAGAACACTGTGAAAGAAATTGTCGCCGAAATCATCACAGAAGTGATTGCCAATGCTGAGGTCCTCCTTGACAAAGTTGAGGTGACAAATCAGAATACAATCGGAATAGTCCTGGTGCCAAACACTCTCATTCCCCTTCCTCCGCCACTTAACTCTGTTGAGCCCGTTGGAGTGCCTACTAGTGCCATTGCCAATGACATTCTTGAAGCATCTACTCCTCCATCCTCTTCTCCCGACTACTCTCCACCACCCTCCCCTCATCTGTTCTCAGCCTCTTCATCCCAACCACTTTCTGCTCTTCCTCCTCCAATTCCGATGTTTAATGAATTGGAATCTATGGGTTGCCTCCTGAACCAATTTTCTCAGCATTTATCTCTTCAAATGAAGTTGGCAACCGAGAATATTAGGCAGGAATTGCAAGGCAAAGTAGACGTGTTGGAAGCCGACATTGCTCCATTATAGGAAGAAGCAAATGTGGTCAACGCAGAGAACCATGCCCTGCAGGTTCAACTTCAACAACTTCAAGCTCAATTAAAGGAAAAGGATAATCTGCTTGCTCAACGCGACACCAAAATCATTACTCTAAAGCAAGAACTTACAGATAAGACAGATGCCATGACTGCTTTAGGAAATGAGCTTCATCGTACAAGGGATACCCTCAGTGTGTTAGAAGAAGCTTCACAATCACTTGCGGCCAATGTGCTAAAAGCAGAAGCCGAGTTACATCATGTCACTGAAAGATTGTTTCACAGAGATCAAGAGTTTACGGAGGAAATCGCTAAGTATCTACGGTTAAAGAAGGAGATGGAAGGAATCATGAAAGAAAGGGATGCATATTATAAAACAATTCAATGTCAAGCTCAGGAGCTGGAACGCAGAGAAAAGCAGTTAGGTGCTCAAGCAGAGAGATTATCCAGAGTTGATGGTCGAATTGTTGATCTGAAGGTCAGTAGAGATGCTGCGATAGCTAACGACTTCTATTTACAAGAAGCATTTTTGCAGGCGCAGACCGACGCACTGATGAGTCAAGTTATTAGAGCAAGTTCAGTTAGAACAGATGCACAATTGGTGGAGCTAGATACATTGAAGATTATGCTGGATTCCCTGAAACAAAAGATCACTCACTACAACATATGAGGGGCATACCGACGCTGCATATACCGACGGTCATAGTCGGCGTCAGTATAGCCCTCGGAAAATCTGACTAAGAGATATCGACGGTCAAGTGACCGTCGGTATGACCGTTTTAAACGGATCGTCGGTGTGTCCCGTAGCCGTCGGTATAAGGGTCGGTATAGGCGTCGGTATAGGCGTCGGTATGAGTGTCGGTATAAGCGTCGGTAATTTACTGGCATCTACCGACGCGTATACCGACGTCTATACCGGCAGCGAATTTTAAACATACCGCGAACCCGAGAGCAAAACTTCACATTTCTGCGCGTGTTTGAGTACTGTCGGTCTACTGTTGAACTTGCGCGCGCGAACCTGCGTTGTCTTGTGCACACACACACACACACACGGATCTCTCTCTCTACACACACACACTCTCTCTCGGCTTAGATCTCACATCTTGGTAAGTGCTGCGCGTACTGTTAGCATTTGTGTTTCTCTATGCTTTATGGTTTCTAATTTCTCTTTTCGTTGATTTTGCAGAAGTTCGTTGGCGTCGATTGTTTGGAATTGGACTAGAGACGACCTACATTACGCTTTGACGACAACGATTCAAAGAGGGAAATACTTGTAAGTGATTCTTTTATTCGCTATTGATAGAGAGAGAAGGAGAGAGAGAGAGAGAGAGAGACAAAAAGAGAGAGAAAGAGAGAGAGAGAGAGAGAGAGAGAGAGAGAGAAGAGAAAGGAAGATACACATTAATTTACACATGCATACATACACACATACATGTACACACATGCATGCTTACATACACACACCTATACACACATGCATGCTTACATACACACACACATATACACATATGCATGCATACACACACACATAAATTTACACACATGCATACATACACACACATGCATACACCCATACATACACACACATATATACACATATGCATACATACACATACACACACACATATACACACATACATACACATACGCATATATACACACATATACACACATGCATGCATACATACACACACATATACCGGCATGCATGCATACACACAAATATACACACATGCATACATACACACATATACACACATGCATGTATACATACACACACATGTATACACATGCATACACATACACACACATACACATACATGCATGCATACATACACACACGTACACACACATGCACACACATACACATACACACACATGTATACACATGTATACATACACACACACACATGTACACATGCATACATACACACACATATATACACACATGCATACATACACACATATCATCCTATTTTTATTTTCAAGTTTTTTTTTTACATCAAATATATAAAAATAGGATTAGGGTTTTAGGGTTAAATATTTAGGATTAGGGTTTTAGGGTTTTAACACCTACATAACATATATGCACACATACACATGCACATATAATACATATATACATGTATATACACATGTATACAGAAATATACATATTTTAGGTCTAGATATTTAAGATTAGGGTTTTAGGGTTTAGTATTTCAAATTTAAGTCTAAGTCTTTCTGATTAGGGTTTTAGGATTTTAATACGTAGATAACATATATACACAAACACACATATACATATAATACATACATACATGTAGATACACATGCATACAAAAATATACATATTTTAGATTTAAATCTTTAAGATTAGGGTTTTAGGGTTATAACACCTACATAACATATATGCACACATACACATGCACATATAATACATATATACATGTATATACACATGTATACAAAAATATACATATTTTAGGTATAGATATTTAAGATTAGGGTTTTAGGGTTTAGTATTTCAGATTTAAATCTAAGTCTTTCTGATTAAGGTTTTAGGATTTTAGTACGTAGATAACATATATACACAAACACACATATACATATAATACATACATACATGTAGATACACATGCATACAAAAATATACATATTTTAGATTTAAATCTTTAAGATTAGGGTTTTAGGGTTATAACACCTACATATCATATATGCATACATACACATACACATGTAATACATATATACATGTATATACACATGTATACAGAAATATACATATTTTAGGTCTAGATATTTAAGATTAGGGTTTTAGGGTTTAGTATTTCAGATTTAAGTATAAGTCTTTCTGATTAGGGTTTTAGGATTTTAATACGTAGATAACATATATACACAAGCACACATATACATATAAGACATACATACATGTAGATACACATGCATACAAAAATATACATATTTTAGATTTAAATCTTTAAGATTAGGGTTTTAGGGTTATAACACCTACATAAGATATATGCACACATACACATGCACATGTAATACATATATACATGTATATACACATGTATATAGAAATATACATATTTTAGTTCTACATATTTAAGATTAGGGTTTTAGGGTTTAGTATTTCAGATTTAAGTCTAAGTCTTTCTGATTAGGGTTTTAGGATTTTAATACGTAGATTACATATATACACAACCACACATATACATATAATACATACATACATGTAGATACACATGCATACAAAAATATACATATTTTAGATTTAAATCTTTAAGATTAGGGTTTTAGGTTTATAACACCTACATAAGATATATGCACACATACACATGCACATGTAATACATGTATACATGTATATACACATGTATACAGAAATATACATATTTTAGGTCTACATATTTAAGATTAGGGTTTTAGGGTTTAGTATCTCAGATCTAGAATTTTAAGATTAGGGTTTTAATTAAATATATAAAATTAAATATATAAAAATAGGATTACGTAAGGAAAAAAAATCTGAATATATAAATAAATATATATATAAAATAAGATAATTATATACATAAATAAATATAAAAAGAACTAGTGTTTTAAATAATTTGATTAAATATTTATAATTAAATATATAAAAATAGGATTACGTAAGGAAAAAAAATCTGAATATATAAATAAATATACATATATATAAAATAATATAATTATATACATAAATAAATATAAAAAGAACTAGTGTTTTAAATAATTTAATTAAATATATATAATTAAATATATAAAATTAAATATATAAAAATAGGATTACGTAAGGAAAAAAAATCTGAATATATAAATAAATATGTATATATATATAATAAGATAATTATATACATAAATAAATATAAAAAGAACTAGTGTTTTAAATAATTTAATTAAATATATAAAATTAAATATATAAAAATAGGATTACGTAAGGAAAAAAACCTAAATATATAAATAAATATATATATAAAATAAGATAATTATATACATAAATAAATATAAAAAGAACTAGTGTTTTAAATAATTTAATTAAATATTTATAATTAAATATATAAAATTAAATATATAAAAATAAGATTACGTAAGAAAAAAAAAACTAAATATATAAATAAATATATATATATATATATATATATAACAAGATAATTATATACATGAATAAATATAAAAAGAACTAGTGTTTTAAATTATTTAATCAAATATATATAATTAAATATAATTAAGTAAAGAAAAAATCTGAATATATAAATAAATATATAAATACACAAACACACATACTTATATACTATCTATATTCACATATATATACATATACACATATATATACACATGCATACATATATATACATGTTTTTTCAATTAAGAAAAAATCCGAATATATAGATAAAATAGGATAGCTATATAGATTAGGGTTTTAAAAGTAGGATTTTAAGTTTTTTTAGGTATTTAAGTATTTAGGTCTTTAAGAGTTAGAGTTTTAGGTTTAATAAAAAAAACAAATGTTCTAAAATGTTCATATTGTAGCAGATGGCTTCTTTGGATCCTAAAGAGAGAATGGCATGTCCTTGCACACAGTGCAAGTATCAAATTTATCGGAAACGACGGATTTGTACTGCACATGTTAGAGAGTATGGATCCTTTGATAGGAGTCGACTGGAAAACCTACGCTATCATTCGCATGGTCCCCCAGGTGAGCAGATAGACCCAAACGACATTGCACAGGTAACCTCTCATGGACAAAAGAGAGCAAAAAAGGACTTAGATGTAGAAGCAAGCACTAATAATATTACATAGAATGAACATATGGAAGAGATGCTTGAAGCATTTTATGAGATGGATGAAGATCATGATGGTGAAGAAGGTGTCGACGAGAGTTTCATGGACACAACAGAAATTCCACAATTTGAAGTTGATAAAGAATATGAAAACATGCAAAGATTAGCTCGTTTACCACTTTACAATGGAGCAAAGATATCTGTACTACGTGCTTCACTCGCGATGCTCAATCTGCAATCCATTTATGGATGGTCAGATAGTAGTGTCACTGAATTGTTCAGGTAAGTGGAGAACAAATTGGCTTTCATTGTTGTATCACAATAACTTCATTTACTAATATCATTTTAATTGCTTATTGCAGGCTTCTTAAAGATCAAATTATGCCAGAGGGCAATGACATGCCTCCAACACGTGGAGATGCGAAAAAACTTTTACAGTCCATTGGAATGGATTATAGGAAAATTCATGCTTGTCCGAATGATTGCATTCTCTTTCGGAATGAGTATGAGCATCTCCACGTATGTCCAAAGTGTGCAGCAAATAGATTTAGAGAAGACGTTATAGGCGAAGCAATCCCCGCAAAGGTTCTTCGCCACTTTCCTATCATTCCACAAATTAAGAACATGTTTAGATGCAAATCTATAGCTGAGTTAATGTCATGGCATACAAAGAGCAGGTCTACAGATAATGTAATGCGAGTGCCAACTGACTCTGATGCTTGGAAGCACATAGATAGTAAGTGGCCAGAGTTTGCTAGTGAGCCTCGGTATACTGGTCAAGAATGGCTTTCTTGGCTAAACTTGGTTTCTACCCATGGCTTTCTTGATCTTTCTACCCAGTCCGGTTTCACTTGGAACAACAAGCAGAGGGGGTCTAACTTCCTAGCTGCTCGGCTCCACGGATGCCACTTGAACATCCAGTATTCCAAATGGTTTTGGGAAACCTCGGCTAAAATAGATCATTCCATTAGTATTTTTAATCACTTTCGTTTTATTATTGACCTCAAGCATGATAGTCACTGTTTCACATTAGGTTGGCCTCATCTTGACCCTTCTCTTTTGCACATGCCTTGTGTTGTTGACAAAGTCAAAGCCATATTCAGGCACTTATTTGCTTCTTGGAGAAGCCTGGCTGTGGCTTGGTCAATGTCTATTAGGGAAGTTCAAGCCCTCTTCACCTATTATAGAAACGTTAAGAGAAACTTAAGAGCTAGGAGAAGACATTCTATAGCTAGAGAGGTGGATATGCTTCAGTCATCTCACTCGGGTCATAAAGTTCATTCATAAAAAGGGGAGCTAAAGAAGACCTAAGTAATTGAAGGCCTATCACTTGCTTGACCACTATTTATAAAATTTTTGCTTCCACTCTTGCTAGAAGACTTAGCCCTCTCATGAAGGAGACATGTTTATAAATATATATATTTATGAGGTGTAAGTATATATATGTGTTTATGTACATTTTATTAATGTTTTTTGTGTATATGACCTTAACGTATGTGAAACTATTTGATTATAAAGCAAAAGAAAGAAAACGTTAAAATAATTAACAAAGTGTAAACGAAAAAGAAAAAACAAATTCAAGAAAAGCATAATGCATGTGCCTGTGTATTCATTATTTTTGGGAATGCTACTAATAACACGTATGCATCGTGGCGACTTCACGAATTAATGGCCATGGATGATTTTGGAACGAAGAAAGGTTGTCCTTGTGTTTGTATTATAGAAGGAAGGAAATGGAAGGCTCGCAGAAGGAGGAGTGCTATTTTATTTGGAAAGGCTGTTGGGAGGAGGTGTCTCTCTCTCAGGGCCTTCATTAGCTCTTTGAAACTGGATTTCATATCCTTGGGCAAGGAGATTCCTATGATGATCAGGTGGGCTGTTGCGCTGATGCTTCGGAGGCTTAGGATCTTCGGCTGGACAAGTACAGAGAGAAAAATCAGAATTAAGGATACATAGGGCATCGTCTTTTCGGAAGCGGTATAGATTGCTACTAACAAATTCTGTGCTGATTACAACTTCTGATGAAATTAACACTCAAGAGTATACGTTCTTATGTCATATCTAATGTGCACAGATATTAAACACAACAAAAATTTTGCTGCTTAGCTTTCCTCCTCTTGCGCTTTCGATCCTTAATTGGATTATTAAATATTGCTCTTTTGGTTAATGTATTCATGATGATTTGTAACTGTCATGCAGCAACCAAAAATTTTTGCGCTTCTGTATATCGTTGAGTTCAATTCATTTCAATGATGAAAATATGGACATTTTATAAAGTTTAGTGATGCGTTCTGCAAATCATTAACTGTATGAGACAACTTTTGAAGCGCCTTTGACTTGAACGATTTATGTTTTTTGTTTTGACTTCAATGATTTGTGTTTTTTGTTTTGAGAAGCTAGAAACAATTCTGAATCGAATTCGATCTGCTACTATTTGGCAAACTATTAAATCTGAATCAGATTTTGTCCATAACGTATTAGTTAAAGTGATATTTTGGTGACACACGCATGGAAACAAATTTCTTGTTAACAAAGGTGCTTAATACGATCTTCATTTTGTATGAAAAGAACGATTACATTTTACTTCCAAAAGACAATGAGATTAATGAAGTCTGGATGATATATCAGAAGCAGAAGGAGATCTGACGCTAAACTTAAGCATCGACGCAGACACGGAAGATTGAGTAGGAACATACGAGTTGAACACGGAGGATGGGGAAAAGTGATGCAGAGAGTTATCGAGGAGTACGAGATTTGTGTTTTACAATTCTTGAAGATGATCAAACGTATTTGGAGATATGTGAAGCGAGAAGATTTGCGATGAGAAACCCGAATCCAGAGCTTTCTGTTGATTATCCATGTGGGTCTTCCGAGACAATGAGCTGGTAATTTCAAAAAATCGTTCATCGTTAACTTCAAAAAAGCGTGAAGCTACAAAAAGAATGAAGTATGAGTCCTTAAGTCTCAATTCATAAACGAACTAAACCGTTTTTGTGCACAAGTGTTAATGGGCATGTTAGGACCTTTCTGTTGTTTTTTTCGATGAGGTCAAGACGTTTATGTTTCTATGAAATAAAGGTTTGGATCTTATATGATGCGCTTTATCTTTGGGAAAACCTTTTTTATGGTCTGAATGCATAACGTTTCTGCAATAGATTTTGTGTTCAAACTTGGGCGACGACATAACCGATTTTAAGTTCTGATGTTTCCCTTTTATATCATGAAGAAGTATAAAGTTCACGTGCATGATGAATGAAAGAAATGTTTGTTCTTTTAGATTCTTGAGACGGTTTCTATACATTGCCTACATATTTATGTTGAGTTGAATTCAATGATGAATGGCGTTATGGCCAAAATAATGAATATTGAGATTGAAATCAATTCCTTGGAGCATGTTGAAATGTTTCTCAATGACAAAGATCATGGATGATAAGATGTTTTCCTAAATGATAACAATGTACTTTGAACAAATTATTTTTTCAAAGCTTATGAGGTTATGTTAATCTTTTGTAATTAGGCTAGTCAATCCTCTTATGCTAATCTTTTGTAATTGGGCTAATCAATCCACTTGAGTTTCTAAGTCGTGAGAGTCTTTGTCTCCATTCATCACCTCAGTTCGCCCCAAGCACCCAACATGCACCGTTATTAGGAACCGACAGTTGGAGTTGATTTGCTCGACTATATGCACCTTCAACATGATGACATAGACCACCATGGATCATTTACGATCACTTGAGGGTGGAGTATTGAGCATATCTAACACCACCCCTCAATTTCCACCCCATAGTGACTTCATCCAATGCCAAGCTTTGGAAAGTGTGTATGAAGTTGCTCTCTCCCAAGAGCCTTGGTGAAGATATAGCTGGACAATATCATATCTCCATGACCCCATACTTGATCAACTCACGTATATAGTGATACTAAATTTCTATGTGCTTGGTACGTGCGTGCAAAACATGACGTTTGGTGATGGCCATCAAACTTTGATTGTCACACTTCATCCTTTTAATCTCATGTCCTTGTATTCCTATTGCCAGTGGATCCTCCTCAATCATACTTCTTGACATGTTGTAACACGCGCTACTTTGTACTAAACTTCAATAGAACATAATGCTACAATTGTTTACTTCTTATTAATCCAAGAGAAAATCCAAGACCCTAAAGAAAGGCAATACCCAAAAATTGATTTTTTGATATCCATATTTTTTTCCTACTCTAATGCACAGTGTCCAACTAGGGATAATCATTCTTCATAGAGAATATCATAATTAATCTTCCTTTCACATACCTGAGTATATGCATACTAGTTTTCCAATGATTTTGACAAGGGTTATTAGAGAACCTACTTACTACTCCAAGATCATATGAAATATCTGGTCTACTCTTGCACAAGTAGATTAGACATCCAACTATTTTCTTGTATCTTTCAATATTCACCGTAGGTGAAGTATCTTCAATACATAAATTTGTGTTGATGCCCATAGTTCTAGAAATCTCCTTGCAATCCTCCCTGTCTAATGCCTTTAAAATCTATGTTGCATACTTTTGTTGAGAGATGAGAATCTTTCCTGGCTTCTACCATACTTCAAGCCCTAAATAATAATGCATTAAGCCTAAGTCTATCATTTCAAATTTTGAACTCAGGCATCTTTTATTTATTGAAGAAGAACATCATCATCTCTTGTAGTCACAAGGTCCATACATAGACTACAATCACAATGGCCTTCCATCCTCTCTTTAGAATATACAAATTAGCATCAAAGGCATGTATTTTGAAACCTATGTCTAAGACTTACTTATCTATCTATTGGTACCATGCTCTAGGGGCTTGTCTCAACCCATCCCATGCCTTGTTTAGCTTGCATATCTTCTTCTCTTGTGGTGGAGACACATATACCTCCTCCTTGAGGTTACTGTTGGTGTAAATCACAAGCCTACACATTTGGCTTGGAAAGATATCATGAATACTCTACATGCATGAAGAACCATAGGAACACATGCTAGTGATTACTTACTACTTTACCTTATTGTAAAAGTCAATTTGACTTGGAATCTTTTGTAATCACCTACCTAAGTGACTCGTGGAAAAAAGTAGCTAACTTGATTGAGAGAATATCTCCAAACCTTTAGGAGCTTGATCATAGGGAGCCAAGAATTTGAATTTGAATTCAAATTCTTAGTCATCACATATAAAAATGATCAAGAAAAGTCGCGGTCAGAGACATCACTCCCGAGCTTCATTCTACTGTCATTGAGTGTGTGTAAGGACTACTCTATAATAAAGTGATTGAACCACACCCTTGACAGATAGGAGATGGTTGAACTACACCCTAAGAGAGAGGATTAGGAAGTAATCCTCAACCATGGCTTTTGGGGCAAGTGGTTAGCCTATCACATTCCTAACCAAGAGGTTGTGAGTTCAATTCCTTACATTGGTATCAGAGCCATCTCCATAGCTCTCACCTTCATCAATTTGCTCTTTTCATCTTGCGTGTGCATAAGATCTTCTAGGACGAAGAAGGTTGCTCGCGGCCGCCTTGAGAAGAGTGCAGAATTGGTCGTGTGCTACCTTAGCTTAGGAAAAGGCATAGCAAAAGGCTAAGGACATCTCTGCTGTGGGTGACAGGATTCGAACCCTCGACACCCCGTTCAGAGGACGCTGCTCTATCTATACGGCCTAGCAGGCGTTCGCGAAGTCACTCCGAGAGTAGCTGATTTTATACATGACCGGCGCTGTTGAAGACTACAATAAGGAGCAAAACAAATCGAATCATATCTGGTATGCGCCCGCGGCTGATCGAACCCAGGCGGCAGATTTGGGAGCTCTTCGAAGTAGCCAAGGCGCTTAAAGTTTCTGTTGACCCGATTCTGCAGAATATACCATCACTCCTTATTTAGCGCTGAAGAAGGCAGGAACAAAAGTAGTATTCATTTCTACTGTGTGCCTGAGCGTGATCGAACCCAGAATCTCTAATTCTCAGCGCTTTCGCCTATCCATAAAAGCCACAGACGTTCGCAGAGTACTGTGAGAACGTCACTAATTATACTGACTTTGCGTTGAAGCAGACTTCTTCAACCGACCAAAAAAATCTGAAGTTTCATCGGCAGAGCACCAGGAATCGACCCCGCGACCTTGCAGAGAGACTTCAAAGCCTTATCCACTGAGGCAGAAATTTTTTGTGATTATTTTCTCTGCATATTTCATTCAGCTCAAATCATATCTCTGCTCTGCTAATCCCGAGCCCAGATCTTCTCATTCTGATTAATCTTTGGAGTTTGCTGATTACCCCAACCGAATCCGATTGCGTATCTTTGGTGAGCAAATCTGAAGACTACCAAAGTTTTAAGCAAAGTTTGATGGAAGTGGAGTTGTGGAGTAAAGATCCGGAGGCCTTTGGTGATCAAAGTTAAACCAACTTTGAATTCGAACCAAAGTCTTGAGAGAATCACTCTTCCAAAGGATCAAGGGAAGGACGTAGCTCTATGTGGAGCTAAGTATTTTCCAGTTTTTGCTTGGCCTTAATCCTTGATTTATTTTGTTTTCATTATTCTACACTTAATCCTAGGTGCACATTGAAATAGCCAAGATTTCAATTGATTAAGTCTAGATTAGAATAATGAATTAATCCATTTCTCATTCCAAGCATTAGTTTGCATTAAGGAAAGACTTGATTTCAAAAAGATCCTTGTGCATCAAAGAATGTATTTTGGTAGTTTAAATACATATTTCCTTTCCATTGAGTAAGTTTTCTATTGCACCTCAAGGGTATGTTTTTATATCATAGTGCATTAGGACAAAGGAAAGGATATTCATGCATCAGGATTGCATGATATACATTCTTAGTACAAGGAAAAAATCATGCATCAAGCTCATGCATGATTGTTGTATTATTTTGGGCATGCAAAGAACATGCATGCATACGCATGTGAGCATATGCTTTTGCATGTAGATACATGCATTTGCATGATAGAATGGAATGTTGTTTGCAAGTAGATATGAGAATGTACTCTCTTAGTATTTAGCTTACTTTATAAAGCTCGCAGTTTGACATTAGGGAAGACCAAGGACTAGTTAGTTGCAAAGACATACTAGTTCTAGTTTGCAACTCAAGTAATTAGTCGATTTCTTCCCAAGTTGATACTCTGCTATCAAAGACAAATACTTAATGATAATTAAGTATGATAGATGTCTTGCTAGGTATAAGTAAGCACTAAGAGAAAGTTAAGTAATAAATTTTCTTGATGACCAAGAAAATTTAATTACTGCAAACTCTTTTGTGATGTATGATGACTCTAAGTCCCGGATGTACTTAGAAAGTCATGCGGATAAGCTTTACTTGATTAGTTACATACTTTATGTAACTTCTCAAGCATCCCAAGGTTGGATGAGAACGTCAACTATATTTCCAAGTTCCTTGAGTACTCTTCTATTTAGAAGATTTCGAAAGTTTAAAGAAGTTTCTTTGTGGTTTCAAGATTTGTATCTCATGATGAAACCTCAGTAAGTAACTTTTTGGAATTGAGATATGAAATAGTCAAGCCTTCTATTTCATGTGAGAGATCATTCTCCTACCATGTTTAAGATGAATTTATTGTTGGGAAGGTAGATGTTCCAAGTAGAGGATCTTAATTGATTCATGAACTCTTCCCAAAATACACATAAATTCATATTATATGATAGGTCCAAGGAATGATGAAGGCAAAACCTCTTTAGGATATAAATGTTTTGCCAAGATATAAAGGTACCAAGCTTTTATAAATTTTTATTTGATTTCATCAAGGGGTGATGGAAATCAAAGGTTAAACCTCAACATCAATTGATCCTTGACGTCAATAAAAGGATGTTAGGTTCTATAGTTGCCTCTCTGGTAAATGATGCAACTAGCTAAGCAGTCTTTAGGAAATAATATAAGTTCCTAAAGACTTGAAGCAAGTGTGAACTTTTCATTTAGGAATAGAAAGTTCCAAGAAATGGATTTTCAATCCATGAACTTCTCCTAAACAAGTTATAAAGTTCAAAGACATTACTATGGATCAATCATCAATAGATGCTTGGACTTTAAACATAATTTTGATTGGTGAAATATGTTTAAAGGACTCTAGTAACATCTGAAGATTGACCAATAATAATGAGTTTTGTATCAAACTCAAGAATAGAAGTCGATATCACATAAATGAAAGTTCAACTTAAACTTTCATAGTGGCATGGGAAACCATATCCAAAATGTGATATTTTGTCTCTAGTTTGATACTCAGGAAATGAATACAATTGAATCAGTAATTTTTTTTTGGATATTATTTGAAAGAATTTCTTTCAAATGTTCTTTTAATATTGTAAAAGATTCCAAGATGAATCATTTGCTCACGTTATTCCTTTGAAGGAATCTCAAGTCTTTGAAGAAATGGCATTCTTTCAAGTATTGAGAATGAAATTCTTCATACTCTTTAAACAATAAGTAAGTAGTTCCCGGACATCCCAAACCACTAGAAGTGGTATTTCAAGTCCTATTTGTGATATAACCTAAAGGTATATCAAAGATTCTTAGCTTTGGAATCTGAGAGGCATAAGTGTATGCTTGGACTTGAGAAAGATCTCTAAAAATCCTGTAGGTAAGCAAAGAAGCTTAAGATAGTTTAAGAGATCTTAAAAGATAAAGACTAAGTCTTTATTTTTGTCGCAAGTATCAACCAGAATTGATCAAGCTTGGCCATGATTGTCCAAGAACATGCGATTGGAACTACCCTGTAGATTGCCCAAGTATTGGCAATAAAATTTTTCTTTATGAATGATTCACTCAAGTTCCATTTATCGAATGGAAAATTGTGAAAAAGTAAGCTGTTCCAAGTCTGAACAGAGTAAAGAAATTCCAAGAATGTAGTCTGCAAATCGTGAAGACGGTACTTAAGTCTGTGGAAGGTAAAACATAAGTGTTTGCCTATCCTTAAAGGGATTTTTGGTACAAATCCAGAAAGCATGAGCGGATGCTCAGACTTATGCAGTAGAGAGATTCCTATAAAATTCCTGGCCAGGATAGGTACCTAAAAGCATTAGTAGAAAGGAATCGAAAGACAAGAAGCTAAAAGCTCTTGTCACTACGAAATTGGTCAAGGATAAACCAATTGAACTTGAATTCGAGAAAATTCAAGTACTTGGAATTCTGATTGGTTTTCATTTGAAAACCCTAGCAAAAAAGATTGGAGATATTCTGACAAGAGGTTTACAAGTTTCCAAGGCAAAGCACATGATTAAGGTGATCATGCGAAGGAATCAAAACCTAGAAAAATCTAGTTAGAGGTAATACCTGGAACTTCTAAATTCTCGTAAAAGAATTGAAGAGATAAGGTACTCTATCAAGAGATGTTTAGACTTTAGGATAAGAATCACCCACACATTAATGTGAATATAAAATAGGGTGGTATGGGACACCAGATTTTATACTCAGATTGATATAGGAAAGATGGTATGGGGCATCGGACCGTGGGATGATAATTATCTTTTAGTCCTAGTTTGGATTTTGAAGTTAGGTTTCATCCTCAAGGGAATTAAGACTTCAAGAAAAGTTTAATTCGTAAAGGATGAAAGTAGTATCTTACGATACTTCAAGATGACTTCAAGATCAAGGAAATTGAAGATATGAAGTAAGGAACTTCCAAGATCTTCTTAGAACACTTCAAGCTTAAGTGTTATTGATCAGAAATATTTGATAAATTTCTGAAAGAAGTTGGACTTTGATTTTGAGTTGATCTTTTCAACTAAAGATTTAATTGACTAAGTCAAGCATCATGTTCCTAGTGTAACCTGATAAATTCACTCTTTCGACTCAAAGAAATGCACAAGAATTGCATTCACGATTAGGAGTCAAAAAGATTGAATGTGACCTGAACTTAGTCTCAAGTGAAGCATTATTTGAATACGAAACTCATCGACAGAACCTCAGTGGGTCGACACACTGATGTTGGTTACCACACTAGTATCTTGTGGTTGGATGATGTTTTTGATTTTCTTTGTATCTTTTTGAGAAACTAGCTTATTTCTCTTAAAGATAAAAACAATGCTTCAATATCTTGTTGAAATAGATCTTTGCAAAGTTAAAGTCCTGAGTCAACTAGACTTTGACTCATAGCAAGTTTATGTATATTCGAAGTTTGAATTGGTTGTACAGAGTCTTAGTTATTTCTTTCCGCTTTCCAAATCTTTTGAAATTGACTCAGATATAGTATCTGATTCCTTTTGCAAAAGACCAGGGTTAGCCGATTAGAATAAAATAACTAACTTGAACATCCTAGATAGATGTTATGTACAAGAACCTTTTCAATCTTCAAAAGATGATAAGTCTAAGTGGACTTATTCATTTGAGTTTGCTTCAAGTTATAGCATAAATGATTTCCTGGAGTCTAGTATACTCTAGAATAGGGAAGTTAGGAATTGCTCATCAGATTGACAATTCCCAAGAACTTTCAGTTAAAATCTTTGAGAAAAGTGTCTTAAGTTGGACAATTTTCATTTTGAAGTTGTATTGGTCAAGTTATAGTATGGTTGACTCAAAGAAATGGTAAACTTTCTCCTACAGTTTACAAAGGATTTTTAAACTCATAAGGACAAAGTAGTCCTCTAGTCGGGTGAAAAAATCAAGTAACTGTTGGATCAAAGTAAACCATTGTACAAACATCCAAGTTAGATGTTTGAGACAACCAAACTTCAAGTTTTTCAAAACAAATTCAAGTGAATCAAGAGTTCTCAAAGTCTTGCGAGGGATAAGAATCCCACCTTCATTACTAAGCCCATGCACAAGTTATGCCTAGAAATGGACTAGTAATTTGAATCCACCTAGTTCACATGTTTGTGCCTAGATTGCACATCCAGAAACTGTGAATTAGCCAGGGATGTCATTAGATCCACCCTCATTATTCTTCACTAGTTTGTACTTTGTCCCGTTCATCAAAGTACAAAACCTGGATAGTGTTTTGAATCATTTGGGCAAGGATGCCACCACAGAGATGAGACATGTTCTTCCAGTTCTAGAACATGACCATGTTCTTCCAGTTTTAGAACATGAGGCTCGGGGGTTGCCTATAGTATGTATATAGCTCTATTTTCGAGGACGAAAATATTTTCCAAGGGGGGAAGAATGTAATAAAGTGATTGAACCACACCCTTGACAGATAGGAGATGGTTGAACTACACCCTAAGAGAGAGGATTAGGAAGTAATCCTCAACCATGGCTTTTGGGGCAAGTGGTTAGCCTATCACATTCCTAACCAAGAGGTTGTGAGTTCAATTCCTTACATACTCCATAGCCTACACCTCTCTACACCATTAGGCAATGCTTGTCATGCCAATGGCATTGTACACAAGTGTTAATTTATAGATACATTTACATCATTCATCTCTGTGCTCAATGATTGTCTACTCCAAAGTCTGTCAACTTGTCAAGGGCATATCTCAGTCAATACTCCACCAAATTCAGTGATTCAAAGCTTGTTGGATTCAGCTCAAAGTCATCTACATGCTGACAAGTTTGAAGTGATTTCATTTAGCCAATTAAGAGAAATCATAGTCGAGGTGCTCACTGGTCTATCTCTGCTACAGTCCTAAAAAGTCGGGGGTATACCAAATCTTGCTAAATTAATTTCTCTTAGCATAGTTCATTATTTTACATCATTTGACTTGCAAATGGTAGCTTACTAAGCTAATTGAATACCCCTAGAAGGAATTTTATCAATTGTTACTGTGCTCGTCACAATGAGCAAAACATTCAGCAGGTGTCTAGACTAAAATAGAAGGTTTTCTTGGATTTGTGACTTCCAAAGTTATCTGTTTTGATTCAATCATTGCACACTTCATTTCCAAAGGACATAGGCCATTTCTTTGTGTCATTGGAAAGCTAAGGGAGTCTACTAATCAATTCTGAAGTTAAAGAGGGCTGGTACAAAGCAGGTTTTAGTAGTACCTACTCAATCTCTTGGATCATCCATCCATCTTTCCCAATAGTGGTATCAGAGCAAATAAGGTAAAATGGGAGATGGTTTTCCTTCATTTATTGAAAAATTGGATAGGAACAATTATCAAGCTTGGTCTCTAAGGATGAAGACCTACTTACAAGGAAGGAGTCTATATGGATACATCTCAGAAGATGAGGAATCGCCCTCATTCAAAGCAAGAGGTTTGCCAACCAAGGAGGAGCCAGAAAAACTCAACACATGGTGTGCAAGGGATGCATTCGCAAGGTCTTATTTACTCAACTCTATATCTGACTTTCTTTTACCTGATATCAAAAATTGTAAGACTTCCCAAGAGACTTGGGAAACCTTGTCATCATATTTTTCCTCCAATACAAGGGCTAGGAAAAATCAGTTGTGGATTGAATTCACAACACTAAGGAAGCAACCTAAGCAAGCTGTTTCATAATTTGTGACCAAGATCAAAGATGTTGGAGATCAGTTAGCAAGCATAGGAGACGAGATTGAAGAGGAACAAATTGTAAGGCAGGTAATCAATGGGATCAAGGCTGATGACAAGTGGGAAAGCTTCACCACTACAATGGATCTCTACATGGACATGCACACTCCAGACCTCACAACTCTCATGGGTCAACTATTCACACATGAAGCAAAACTTACCAAGAGTGGAGATACTTCCAAAGGTAACAACTCTTCTGCCCTATACACTGATAAGAAATCTAAGGATAAAGGCAAGTGTAAGAAGGTAGAAGATGAAGGTTCTACTTCCCAAGCTAATTATGCAGGGAGAGGTAGATCTTCAAGAGGCAAGGGCAGAGGAGGTAAGCAAGGTAGGGGGAGACCCTATAACACATCACCATGCAACATTTGTGGTTTGTCAAACCACACCACAGATGAGTGTTACAGGAATTACAAAAATGAGAGAGGAAGAGGCTACCAAAGAGGTGGATACTCATAGTCTAGAGGAAGGTTCAATCATCACCAAGGCCACAACAACAATTACAACAACTACAACAATAACTACAATGGTAACTACCAACGAGGATTCAGAAATAGAAAGGACTACAACAACTACACAGAGGAGCAGGATGACTCTATCTTGATCATGAACATGACTTCACAGTCAAGTACAAATGATGATCACTTATTTTATATTGATTCAGGGTGTTCAAATCATGTGGCTGGTAATGTGGCACTACTCTCTGATCTTGAGGAACCAAAAGGTAAACATCAAGTTCAAACAGGTGATGATACAAAGCATTCTGTAGTTTAAGGGAAATGTGAAAACTTGTGATGGTAATCAGAATTTGTTGAGCAGAGTACTTTATGTACCTACAATTACAAAGAAATTAATGAGTGTTGGTCAGATTGTGGAAAAAGGGTTGCAGGTCAAGCTCAATCAATATGGAGCATTTGTGGAGGACCCAAGACATGGATTCAAAAGGATAGCTAAAGGAGAAAAATCAGGTAGACTTTTCACTTTTGAGTTAGAAGACACAAAGAATATTGCACTATACAGTTATAAGGATCAGACACTTTCAGAGCTGGAGATTTGGCACAAGAGATTAGGACATATAGGAGAAAGGACCTTGAAGCAAATGTGCAGGGACCAATGTGTGCTTGGGATACCTAATGTATCCAAGCAACATATGATTTACAAGTGTGGTGCTTGTCAATTTGGTAAGTCTCACAGGTTACCCTTCTCAAGGAAAGGATATATGCATGAAGACTACCTAGAGCTGGTACACACAAATGTTTGGGGACCTAGCAAAGACCCCTCAGTCTCAGGTTCAAGGTACTATGTGTCTTTTATTGATGACTATAGCAGATGGACTATACTATACTTTATGAAGCACAAGGATGAGGTGTTTAATTGTTTTAAGAAATATCTTGCACTAGTTGAAAATCAGACAGGAAGGAATTTGAAGAGGCTAAGGTCAGATGGAGGAGGTGAATACTTCTCAAATGAATTTGAGGACTTCTTGCAGGACAGAGGCATCAAAAGGGAAATAACTACAAGGTACTCTCTTGAACAGAATGGGGTAGCTGAAAGAAGAAATAGGTTAATTGTAGAGACAGCTAGATCTATGCCTAATGAGAAGAAATTACCTAACTATCTATGGGCAGAGAGTGTTTCTACTGCCACCTATCTCATAAACAGATTAGCATCAAAATCACTTGATGGTATGACACCTTATGAAGCTTGGCATGGTAAGAGACTATCATTAGATCATTGCAAAATTTTTGCGTGTGTAGCATATGTACACATTCCTTCACAGGTAAGAGGAAAGCTAGATCCAAAGGCTAAAAAATGTATTTTCATTGGGTATGATTTAAATCAAAAAGGTTACAGGTTCTATAACCCTACCAATAAGGGATTTATGGTAAGTAGAGATGTGATGTTTGATGAGAATGATTCTTGGTATGAGAATGAATGCAGGAAGGTCAAACTACCCTATGATTTGGAAGAAGAATTTCCAAAGCTCACAAAGGAGGAACCTACTCAGGATGGAGAGTCAAGTTCAGATGATGAAGATACTATCAATCTTGAAGAGTTCAAGGCATGGAAGTCCAAAGGCAAAATGAAGATGAAGAAGCTTGAAGACATACCTGAATCTTCAGCTCAACCCTTTAGGAGATCACAAAGGGAAAGTAAAAAACCTATCAGATATGGGTATGATACATCTCTTGTTACTAAACATTCAGTTTATCTTGCAAAGGATTTGCTAAATGAAGAACCAGGTTCATATGAAGAAGCAATCACAAAATCAGAATGGAAAGAAGCTATGGATGAGGAGATTGAAGCACTCAAGGAGAGTGATACATGGGAATTAGTACCCAAGAAGGACTCCATGAAGGTAATAGGATCCAGATGGATCTATAAATTGAAAAGAAATTTTGATGGCACAATTAACAGATACAAGGCCAGGTTAGTAGCCAAGGGTTTTGCACAAACCCAAGGCATCGACTATGAAGAAACATTTTCTCTTGTGGCCAAGATGCCAACAATCAGAGTGTTGGTGAGTGTGGCTGCATCAAAGAATTGGAACATGTACCAATTGGATGTCAAGAATGCTTTCTTGAATGGATGGATCTCAGAAGAGGTTTATATGTCACAACCTCCTGGCTATGAAGACCCTAAGAAGGTAACTTATGTTTGTAAATTAAAGAAGGCTTTATATGGATTGAAGTAGGCACCTAGGGCATGGAATTACAGGTTAACTACATACCTCCAAGACCAAGGCTTTGTCATGAGCAAGGCTGAAACTTCTCTGTTTATTAAGAGAAGTAATTCAGAGGTTATCTATCTCTGTGTTTATGTTGATGACATCATCATTACAGGTAATGATGACAGTGGAATCAGAAATATCAAAAGCCAAATGATGAAGGAGTTCAAGATCAATGATCTTGGGCTATTGAAGTATTTTTTGGGACTTGAATTAGTTTATACTAATTCAGGGATATACATCACTCAGAAGAAGTATGTACAGGACATGTTGAAGAAATTTCACTTGCAGGATGCTAAAGCAACAAGCACTCCAATGGAGGTGAACCTAAAGCTAAGTGCCCATGAAGGAGATGAAGTCCAAGACATTACAGGTTATCAAAGTATGGTAGGTAGCTTGAACTATGCTACCTTAACTAGAATTGACATTGCATATGGAGTTAGTGTGCTAAGTCAATTTATGCACAAGCCAAGGATACCCCACTTAGAGATTGCCAAAAGAATCTTGAAGTATCTCAAGGGAACACAGAATCATGGATTGTATTTTCCTTATACCTCAGATATTGATATAAAAGTCTATTCAGATGCAGATTGGGCAGGATGCAAGGATGATAGGAGAAGCACTTCTGGATATATTTCTTTTGCAGGTGACAAACCAATTTCATGGTCTGCAAAGAGACAACCAACTGTTGAATTGTCTTCTACAGAGGCAGAATATAGAGGGCTAGCTAATGCCACTCAAGAAGCAATTTGGATTAAGCTTTTGTACACAGAATTGGGCTTATATACTAGACCTCCAATTATCTTTGGAGACAATACAAGTTCTCTTCACCTTGTAGCTAATCCTATCTATCATGCCAGAACAAAACACATAGAAGTTCATTATCATTATGTGAGGGAGAAGTTGCTAAGCAAGGACATTCAGCTGACCTATGTGTCAACCAACATGCAATGTGCAGATTTGCTGACTAAAGCTTTGGATGGGACCAAACTTTGCAGTTTCAAATCTATGATTGTATTGCAGGATGTACTTGAAGATTGAAGATGAAGACTTAAGCCAAAATGTTTGGCTTGAGGGGGAGCTGTTGGTGTAAATCACAAGCCTACACATTTGGCTTGGAAAGATATCATGAATACTCTACATGCATGAAGAACCATAGGAACACATGCTAGTGATTACTTACTACTTTACCTTATTGTAAAAGTCAATTTGACTTGGAATCTTTTGTAATCACCTACCTAAGTGACTCGTGGAAAAAGTAGCTAACTTGATTGAGAGAATATCTCCAAACCTTTAGGAGCTTGATCATAGGGAGCCAAGAATTTGAATTTGAATTCAAATTCTTAGTCATCACATATAAAAAATGATCAAGAAAAGTCACGGTCAAAGACATCACTCCCGAGCTTCATTCTACTGTCATTGAGTGTGTGTAAGGACTACTCCATAGCCTACACCTCTCTACACCATTAGGCAATGCTTGTCATGCCAATGGCATTGTACACAAGTGTTAATTTATAGATACATTTATCATCCATCCATCTTTCCCAACAGTTACCATTCAAGAATGTTGATTTTAAACCCATGTGATAGAATGACCATTGTTTATGCCCAATCATAAATAGTTGTACTTAGATAGCAGTCATCCTTGTTGTTGGGGCAAATGATTCACAAAAATCAATCCCTTCAACTTGTGAGTAGCCATGTGCAACAAGTATTGCTTTGTAATTACAATCATCCACCTTGCACTCTAGCTTCCAGACCTTGGTGCCAATGACTGTGTTTAGCGGGCTGAACAATGACTTGTGCACATAATGGGGGCCTTACAACATAGCCCGCCATGCATCATTTGTGGTCACTTGAGGGTGGAGTATTAAGTATATCTAATAGGGTACCATTTTGTTAGGATAGTGTCATGTAATGATATGTGAGTGCACTATGTAAAAAATATTTATTAGGCTATCATTGTTGGATTTTGAGCTCTAAGAAAGCACGTGAACGTCACAACAAAGAAAAAGTAACTCAATGTATTACCAAGTGAATGTAAAAAGATAAGTAACATGTTAGGGTTATAGGCATATATACAATCCAAGGAAGAAAACCCTCTTAAAGAGAGGAAAACGTGCCTTGGTAGTCCTAAGTGGATTCATACACGTCACTACAAAAATATATCAACAAACCCCCCTGGGAGTGATGTGGTGAACAATGAGCTGACACTCATGTATAAGGAAGTGCCAAGCTATGTGGAAAGATTTCAATCCACAAAAGGAAATAAGCCCAAAGCTTTGTGGAAAGCTTCAAAATTCTCTCGCACTAGAGTCTTTGTAAAGGATCTCCCATGTTATCCTATGTGAGCACACATGCCAAACTGATCCCTCCAGCAGACAACCTCTCCATGACATAATGGTAATGCACCTCAATGTGCTTTGTGCGAGCATGGAGCACAAGCTTCTTGGTAATTGGAAATGCGCTCTAACTATTAGTGAATATGGTGGTGGTGGAAGACTAACCAACACACAAATCAACCAAAAGGTATGTGAGCCAGGTGCACTCAATAGTCGTTATGAAAGCTTCCCTATATTCAGCCTCACAACTAGAAGTTGCCACACTAGGCTACTTCTTGCTCAAACAATATATGCATGGGCTACAAAGCATGAGGTAAAAAATACTAATGGACACATCAGTGTCATAGCAGCCAGCATAGTTAGAGTCACAAAAACCGTGTAAATTTGGCAGTAGTGATCCCCCCTTAGGATAAAACAATCCAAGTAGCCCGATACCACTCAAGTAGTGAAAGATTGGCTTAATCGCATGCCAATGCTTCACATCTCGGCAATGCATAAATATGCTAATCTAAGAGACAAAAAATTGAATATCAACTAGAGTTATGCATAAGTAAATCAAGCATCCAATAACCTACTGATAGAGAACATCAGATGCATCTGTAGCATCATGAAGAGTCAATCATGAACCTGCGTCCATTGGAATGGAAATAGATTTAAAGTCTTCAAAACACTGCAATAATGTGTCAATATATTTTGTCTGCCACAAAGCTATTCCCCCATCAATTTACATAAATTGAACGCCCACATAATGATGTGAATGCCCCAAATCAGACATCCAAAAGAGGCATTCAAATCGGGCATAAATTAAGCAATATGCTTCTCATTAGGACCACTGAGCAGCATCTTGTCAAGATACTCTACAATGATCAAAAGTACATCATCTGCACGCTTAACATATAAGGTGCTCTTAGTTGGAATGTTCTCAAAACCATGTGCAATCAAGAATGCATGTATCTTTTCATAACAAGCATGTGGTGCTTTGCTTCAAACGATATAATGTCTTTTTCAATCTACACAGAAATGTGATTTTCATATCCAACTTTTGTACATTCCAACCAGGATGAGCTGCAAGTGCACAGATGCTACAAATGGTGGTCATTCTGCAAGTGGGTGCAAAGGTCTCATCAAAATCAATGCCTCTCTTGAGTATAACCTTTTGCAACAAGCCTAGCCTTATACCTATCCATTGTTCCATCAGACTTAGGTTTCAACTTGTATATCCATTTAATACAAAAGACCTTTTCACCTAGAGGCAAATCACATGAAGACCATGTACCATTCTTCATAATAACATCATATTATGATTGCATAGTAGTATTCCAATTTTCTAAATTTTATTCTTCATCTAAAGAAATGGGCTCATTCGCATCCCAAAGACTAGAGGCAGCCCTTGCATAGCAATTTGATGCAAAAGAAGCACTATGAGAAGATGAGCATGTAGGATATGATAGAAGTGCATCCAATTTATCTCTGAAAGTTTGCACCAACTATTTAGGGATAGTTTTAGCCTCTTCTATGTCAATCCTCACATCAACAAGTATATCATGTAAATATCCATAAAAAATGGAATGATCTGCATCATCTTGTGGAAACCACAAAGACTAAGAAATTTCCTCATTTGGACTAGTACTTGATTGTTGACTTGTAATTTTATACACATCTCTAGAGCGAATTGATGTCTCCTTGGTACATGAAATTAATGGATGAACTACATCTTGCATGAAAACAACATCACGGCTAACCAAAGTGTGTTTATTCTATGGATGATACAGACAATAGTGTTTGCTTTTAGAACTATACAGGATAAAAATACATTACACTGCTTTATCATCCAATTTTCTACGTTGTTTAGGCTCTAATGCATATGCTAGACAACCAAAGACATAAGGATGAGCAATAGATAGCTTGCAACCATGCCAAGGCTGATACAGAGTGATTGATTGCAATGCTTTGGTGGGAAACCTATTAAGTACATATGTTGCACACATAATAGCCTTAAGTCAAAAACTATGTGATGAAGCGTGACTTTTGACCGTACACCTTGCCATCTCCTTGAGAGGCCTATTCTTTCTTTTAGTAACTATTTTTTTGAGGTGTATATGATAGTGTAGAGTGATGTTTTATCCCACATTCAACCAAAAATGCATTAAAATCAGAAGATGTATCCCCCCCATCTTCCCTAATCAAGATGGAGGATGCCCAATTTAGATATTGATAAATTTTTAGCCAAAACAAGAAATTGTTTGAAGCACATAAAAACTTTGGACTTTTCTTTCAATGGATATACCTATACATGCTTGGAAAAATCATCAATAAAAGTCATGAAGTAAAGATAGTTTCCAAAAGGTGTCTGCATAGGACCATAGCCATCAATATAAACAAGCTATAATTTTTTAGTAGCTCAAACTAAACCATCTTTTGGGAAGAATGAAAACTTCATTTTTTTCCAAAATAAAGCCTTCATAAACATGTTTACAAGATGCCTCAAGTTTGGGATGAGAGGACACCATTTTAGATTTATGTAGGCATAGAAAACTAGCAAAATTTTGATGACTAGCGTGTGCATGCCAAAGATTTGCATATGAGATAGCCTCAGAATCTTCAAATGTACATTTTTAATCATTAAGAGATTTTGCATAGTCCATTAGCTTATACAACCCATCACATAAAATGCAAGAAGCAATAATGACATTGCCACTTGAGAGATCATGAATTTTACACCTATCATCAACAAATCTGACAACCAAAACAATCTTGGCTAATGCTAAAACTATCAACATTTTTTTCTTGATCCCTTGCATATTTTTCTTGATCTCTTGCATATACAAAGCATCTGACAATGTGAAAGAACTAACTTTAGTAGTAATCAAGACTATCTTAACAACTCCCATTATAGGACATGAGTTGTTTGTGCATGTGACAGTATTCCCTACAGAGGAAGGCTCAAGTGAATTGAAGAAAGTATGGTGTGAGGTAATATGTTTGGTCGCCCCACTATCAAAGTTCCAAACAATTGAGTCTAACCTAGACATAAACCACTCATGAGAACATGCTTCATAGCTCCAAACAGTATAAAAAACCCATTCTTCATTCTATGCAAGATTACATGACTTTGTTTTAGGTGTAGAGGCCTCTACATTAACAGCCTCTTTCTTCTTTGCCTCTTTTGTAGTCAGTTTTGGAAATTTTTTATGACATGATCATTTAATTTACACTATTTACAAAACTGTTTCTACTTTTCTATTTTCTTGGCATCTTTGTCTTCCTCCTTTGACACTGCAAGATAAGTAGATTTTTTCTTACTAGTAGATCAGCTCCATTTACCTTTGCCCTTTTGACTAGCTAAGAAAGTTTGATCTACAACACACGTAATGGACTTATTCTGCCTAGAATAATCTTCCCACAACAAAACAGAGACTAACTCCTCAAATGTTGAGGCTTTTTGATTGCTTTTCATCATTAATTAAAGAGTAGATGCAATAATCTTATATGAATTTGGAAGACCATTAAGAACATTTTGCGTAAGTGAACTATTTGGCAAGACTTTGTCAGCAGAAATCAATTGTTCCTTCAAATCTTTGATCTTTAGAAATGAAAAGAAATGGAAATCCTTTATAAGTGCATATGATCTCATAATTGATGTACAAACTCCTGATTTCAACATATTCCTTGGACAATTCTTCAACCAAGAGGCCAACAACAATATAACTCTTATCAAGGTAACTCAACAAGTGGTCTTTATGCAGATAAGAAAGACAAGAAGCACAAAGGCAAGAAGAAGGAAGATGATGATGAGGAGATTTCCCAAGCCAACTATGCACGCAAGAGCAAGTGAAAAGGGAAGAAGAAAGTGGCAAAGAATGAAATCAAAAGGACAGGATGTTCAACCTTATGCCATCTATATCGACCTACTTCAATGGAAGGAATAAAAAAGGAGATGATAGAGGTGGATTTGGAAACACTAGAGGCAAAGGTTGACACAACTTCAACAATAATGATATAAGTCACAGTAGAAGGGACTTCAGAAACTATTCAAAGGATCAATCACATAAGGACTCATTGCTTCTAATGAATTTAAGTCACAAAGAAGGTAAAGAAGATTAAGATTTCTTGTACACAGATTCATGTTGTTCAAACCATGTTGCAGGTAATGTTGCTCTTCTATCTGACTTGGAAAGTCCAAAGCATAAGCATGAAGTACAAACAAGGTATGATACCAAGTAGAATGTGGAGAAGATTGGTAATGTCAAAGGTCCCAATGGGAGGACAAAGATTCCGAGTAAGGTTGTTTATGCATCCACTATCACTAAAAACCTATTAAGTGTAGGCCAAATAGTTGAAAAAGTCTTGAAAATTCGGTTCACACAAGATGGAGCCTTTGTGGATGATCCATGTAAATGCTTCAAGAAGATAGCCAGAGGTGTGAAGCATGGTAGCTCTTTAGCTTTGAATTAGGAGAAACTAGGAACATAGCTCTATTCAACATTGGGTCTCAAACCCTAAGTGAGCTTGAAGTGTGGCATAAGAGGCTTTCTCATGTGAATGAAAGAACCTTGAAGGATATATGTAGGGATTAAAGTGCTATACGGTTGCCTAACATATCAAAGAAACACATGATCAAGAGGTGTGATGCTTGTCCAATTGGGACAGGAACTCGAGCAGAGAGAAAACTAGGTAGGAGTTCAGGCTGACATATTATCAAGGATTGATGCAGAAGTTGCAGATAATGAAGCTGCACAGAGATGCTGCTTTAGCAAATCATTTTTATTTACAAGAAGCCTTTTTGCAGACTTAGGCTGAGTCCCTCATTAGTCAGGTTATAGCTACCAGTTCCGTCTGAACTGATGCCCATCTCGTAGAGCCTCAAATTTTGAAGGTTATGTTAGATTCTTTAAAACAAAAAATCGCTCGTACATTTAAATTAGCCCGATCTATGTATATACAGGGCATTATAGATTTTTAGCTTAACTAACATGTGAGCTTTTGGGGACAACAAGCTCATGGTTGAATTAGCTTTCTAGGTCAGTCACTTTCCAATCATGTGTGATAACATGAGTTGTGTGTACCTATTTTCCAACCCTATGCTCCATGCTAGGGGCAAGCACATAGAGGTACATTCTCACTAGATTAGGGAGAAATTTATGGCTAAGGAGGTACAAGTTCAACATGTAAGTACCAAGGGATTGGTGTGCTTACATGTTCACCAAAGCATTGGACTCAATCAAGCTTATGAAGTTCAAAACATGCATTGGATGGATGAAGCTAGGTTGAAGGTTGAAGCTTGAGGGGGAGTGTTGAAAATCAAGCTCCAACCTTAGGAGCTTATGGACCCTTTGGATGGTTGACACTTGGAGATTGAGGGGGCTTCTAGACCGCTTAATCTGTTGTGGATACAAATAAAGCAAAGTTGATCTATCATTATTCTATAAACGAAGGGATGAAGCATCTCTCTACTTGTGTGTGTATGTAGATGATTTGATTATTAAAAGTGATCATGAAGAAGACATCAACGATATCAAGGAGAGACTTGAGATGATGTTGAAGATCTTCGGCCTCACAGACCTTTGTTATTTTCTACATATTGAAGTCATATATAGAGATCATGGTATCTCCATCATGGAAAGGAAATACATATTGGAAGTGTTGAGGATGTATATACTTATAGGTTTCAAACCATTGAGTAATCTAATGGAATTCAACATGAAACTCAATAGAAGGTGATGAAGATTTGTATGCACTCTTATACATTTCTATAACGGGATCTTCGATTTATGACTTTATCATAAGGCCTATCTTAGCATATTTACTTGGTGTGTTGTGAGAATTCATGAGCAGAACTAGGATTACTCATTTACTTGCAGCCAAAAGAGTACTCAAATATCCCAAAGGTACCTTGAATGAAGCTCTTTCCTATCCCTCATTAGGGAAAAAAATGAACCCTGCATGGGCCTTTTGGATTAAGGAGTGATTAGTGATGGACCAATGAGAGGAGGGTGGTGGACACAGTCTGTAGCCTATAAATCACTAGGCTGAAGGGGGATGAGGGGACAGGATTCCCCTATGTTCAGGTTTTGCCTCTAGAGAGAGAAAGGAATCTCGTAACTTACCTAGGCCCAAAAATTCAAAATTTTCAAAAAGTTATAAAACTCATCATAACACCATTTAATGGTCCCCCAACCACTTTTTAGGATCAAAAGTGCTATTTTTGGGTTCTAAATCAAAATCCGTGCATGAACTGAAGTGAAAAAAGTGACTTTTTCAAAAATAACTCAAAATGCAACTTTCTCCCGCCAAAACCTCACATTTTCATACCCAAGTCCCAAAAAGTCATCTCTTTCCACTACTTTCTCTCCCTAGCACACCATTGCAGCTTCTGCATCTCCATTTCTTTCTCTATGCATCATCTTCTTTGAATTCCTACCGTCACTTCCATAGCCTGATCTCCAATGGAAAAACTTAAATCTCATAGACGTCCAAAAGATGAGGTTATCGCGATAAAATGTCACAATATCAAGGCTCCAGAAGGATTTTGGTTAGGACAGGAGTTCTCCAAATGTGCATGGGTGTACATGCAACCCTCTGGTGTTGGTCCTCACCGTGTGAGAGATCGTGGAAACTTGGATCTTCATTGGAAAGGGAAGTTAATAGGCTTCAAAAAGCTCAAAAATGGTGAAACTGTTTGCCATTGTACAACATGTGTTCACAATGTCAACCATGAAATTGGAAAACTCAAACAAAATGAGATATCCTATCAATTATAAGTATTACTCATTGACTTTTGTCAAAATTTCATAATATACCTAGCTAAGTTGTGTAGTTTTTTGTTGTAGACATATTTCCTTCTACCTTGGTGGAAGAACAACCACTTCATAGTCTTACAGGTACTTTCCAAGCATTGCATGCAGATGTTGGGTCGATAGTCTTTCCACAAGCCCGTCCTGCTCAGCTATTACGTGAGAGAGTTTTCTTTTACACACATACATATGTTGTACCCTCTTCATCAAATGATTTTGGCAAGTTAGAGATGATTAAGGTAGATTCTCTCTTAAAGCTCGAGTGGCCGCAACCTGATGTATGGACATTAACATCTTTCAAGCATAAGATGGTGATGGACATACACAACTCTTTGAAATTTACAAGAGTTTCAAGATCTATAGGCTTACATTGGTGTGTTCCTGTTCATTGTTTTGTACATTTATTTCAGATATTCACAATTCCAGAGACTTCAACAATGTTCATGTTAAAAGATATCACGTATGAGCAGGTAGAGGGTTTGCTAGGTGAAAATTGGGGACTTGTAGAAGGATGCACCAAAGGGGATAGATACATTTGTAAAATTGGTGCAATAGTCATAGGATTTCGATACTTGAAACATCGTACTTCATTGTACATTAGATTCTATTATGATCGTTGGATGTGTAAACTTGGTGAATGGATACCATTACAAAGTTCTGAGGGTGTTTTAATTTCATTTGAAATTAAGATAAATCTACCCAACAACGTAATGGAAGTTATTTCAATAAATCATCATTGGACTCTTGCCAACGTGAGAGAACATCTAATAATCATGGGATTTGAGGATCTGGACCAATCAAATTTCAGAATACAAGGGCATAAGGTAAGTAGCATATGGTATTTCTTCTTTTGTTTATACAAATTCTTACACTCAAATATGTTCATTTAAAGTTTTCTATTTGTCTGCAGATTGGTAAGAGGTTGGAGGATAAAATTAAAGCCCTCCTTGAATGGAGTGTGGATGGAACTCAACTTTCATTGTCATAGCTCAAGAACTATTTGAGTGCTACAGTGTACACACAACCTATGTTCCATTTATAATCCTACGTCTGCAACAATGTATTTAACATGCAAGACATGTAGCATGTAAAATGTTTTGATCTCAATATGATGTACAATTTGCCAAATCTTTGGTTTTTCCAATGGCAATTTATTATAATTTTAAAGTTCTGAGAATTTATTTTTTCTATTGTGTTGTCGTGTATCTTATTCTGGTTAATGATTCTGTTCAATCTTTTTATGAGCAAACGTTTTTTTTCTGAGAGTTCTGTGCATGATTGTTTTATTTGAAGGTATCAGTTTTAGTTTTAAAATGGGTCCCACTCACTTTAAAATTTTCAAACTACTATAAAAGCAACACTTATTCTCTGATTTCTCACTTTTGCAACCAAGAAGAGCTACAATCACTTGCAGAGTACGCACAGAAGCTAGCATCACGCGCAATGGCTGCTGCATCCTCCAGTACCCTGCAACCCAAATGTCCACGTGAACTCTTCAATGAGTTCTTGGAATCAACTGAGTTCAAAGGTCAAAACCACTTGTATGACCTACTGTCTAGAGTCCCTGATCTAGACAAAACAATTCAAATGAACTCTGATGTGCTCAAGGAAATCATAGAGTTCCTTGAGTACTACATCTTGCGTTTCTCTATAGAAATACCGCCTTATGAGGGTAAATGGGTTCCATGTGACCTTCTACTCTACATACACAGAGGCGATGAAGCCTTCATGAAGCGCCTTAAGCGTTTCATGGTAATTGCTGAAACTGCAGGGCACTTACTAGATGACTCTGTGCCATTAGTAAAAAAACTTAACAAAAAGAAGAGGATGGGTACAAAGTACCTATCCTACATTGCAACAACATATTTTATTATTAATGAGGAGCCCAAACCTACACCTGTTGAGCTCCCCAACCTTGTCACTAAGGGTTTTGTTAAGGAGAAGAATGAGCCTCAACTAGAGGCCATAAATTTTGCCAAAGAAAGCATTACAATCCACCAAGAATTTCCTGGTGGTGTTGAGGATAAACTACGTGTGCAATCAAGCATGGAGGAGGCCCCCCCTTCAAATCTCAACCCCTCTGAGCCCACATTACCAGAGGTGGAACTTGAATATCTCTCCAGCATCGTTGTGGATGGAGACGAATTTATTTTACTTCATGACATTGAGAAGGCATTCGGTCGTCTAGATGAATGCTTGAGTATTTTCTCCACAATGTCAGATGTTCCACTTGACAACACATCTGACATACTTGAAAAGAAGTCCATCCCACTTGGGGATTTTGTGGAAGACACCATAGCAATGGTGTGTGCTGATATTTTAAATGACGACAATAATTCTACTACGGAGGAGGAGTTCAGTGCAGCACGGGAGAGGATACTGAAGCAAAAAATTCCTACATCCCCTATAGCAGAGCAGAGTGGCATGGCCCACTCTAGCATTGATCTTGATGCCCCTAGAAGAGGGGAGGAAGAAGACAAGCTTCATGATGTAAGTGGTAATTGAATTAAATAGATCGATAATTTAAGTTAACATTGTAAGAGCTTGAATACTCATTTGTTCTTAATAGGAAGCAATTGAGCTCGACAAGTTCGCAGCAAGGTTTGGTGGGGATCGAGCTTCTCGTGGGAGTGGTGCATCCTTGGCAAACTACATTGGAAGGTTGCCAAAGGATGATTTTGTTATCATACACAAAGACTACAGTCCGGATGGGCACTTCATGACTTGGTGCTTGAAGGCCCTTAGCAAGATTTTGTGTTTATGTACAATTACCCAAGGCACTAATTGTGTCTATTGGACACATCATTTTCTCGCACTGAATGGCTCCCAGGTGGTGTGCCATCGTGTGACACAGGCACAGATGTGCTCTGGGAACCACTTCGAGGTCTTTGGGGGCTTGCAAATATGGTGGGCATTGTGTCCCTAGATGAGGGCTAGGAAAGAAGACGCGATCTTTCCTTGCAGTTTGCTTGATGCGTGCCATTCTCTTGAGTTGCAAAAAGTGTGAAATGAAGTAAGTTCTCTCTATTTATAGAGTTTTCTTAAAAACTGTTTGTTCACACTAGAATGGACAAAACATGTTTAAAACCATACAGAATATTATATATTAAATAATAACACATTGAAACCAAGATTACAATAATCATAGGTATTACCACATGATGGGAAATAACGAATTCACTTTTCTTCCAAGCTGAGCCTTCTCGTTGTCTCCTTGCATGCCACTAAGCATGATGAAGAGGACCTAACGATGACTTCCATTTCTCACTGGCAATGTTGTGTTGCATCGTTCTTGCGAGTTTTGCCAATTTTGAATCCCTAAGTCGTTCCACAAAAAACTTTCTCGAGAATGTAGTGCGGTAAAACCAATTGAACATCTCCTCCATGTAGTTTGATTGCATTGGGCCACCACCATGTCGGGTGTTTTTGAAGTAGACACCCCTCGCTTTGTAGTGTGACTTTTCCATTCCTTGGGTACTGAAAATCTCTAAAGACCCATATCCATGCATGAAAAAAGCTCCATGTGCAAACAAAATATGCTAAAAATTGTTAAGTACATTGGAAAAAGGTAAGTGCAATGAACACTTGTAGAAGAAGATTACACTTACAATGTAGTGTGTTATATTGCTCTCTCCCCAAGATTGAATGAAACACTTGGTGAAGTCCACTAATGTTTCTTGAAACATTTGACGTTGAATAGCACTAGACCTCTTCAGACCCATTAAGCCTACCAACTTATCAAAGCTCGACCAAACTTTCTTTCTCTTATTACAAAGATCAACTTGAGAGTCATTGTCTGTTGTGATCATGCATAGGTCTTTCCACAGCTCATAACGTTCATTATTTTGAGTGCTAGTACCTCTTCTAAAAAGATGTCTTGCTTTATTCCCTGTCATTGACACTTGTTGCAAGCTATCTTGAGATTCACCAACTTTCTTAACAACTAGGGTTACATTTCCACCATGACAACCAATTGAATTAAGAAGTTCCTCCAATTTCTTTATAGCTTGAATAGATTTATCAACTGGCTTCATGGCAAATGCGTATTCTATATGGAGCTTCAATAGTCTATCAAAAATTCTCATGAAGGCATGCAAGGTGCAAAAGTGGACATTGACTAAAGGGAATGGAATAATGGGATTCCAATCCTTATCTGACATGTCACGATTAGGTGTACCTAACATGGGACACCTCATTAGAGGTGTATCCCATTCAGCACATGGAGTTGCATCTGTGTCATCAACTAAATCATCTATGTTGTTTTGTTTTCTCTTTGTTTGTTTATAACCTCGTGTGCAATATGGACAAGGATAGAGAGTAGATGCACCTTGTTTGCACCCTAACATGCATTTGATAGTCTTTAAGTCTCCACCTAAGTGCCACTCTACTTCAAAATCACCAAGGCTTTCTACATTGATTCTGGCACCATGAATTTGAGAAGTTATCACCTTTGTGATCCATGGGGTCCTTTTGAAAATCCATGTAATAACATCATTGGATTCTTTAGGACACTATATGTAAAGTGATGGGTAGATGGGCCATAGCTGTTCATGAGTGTCACACTAAGTCTCTCCATACGGCGTCCCTTTATGATTTGACATTCGTCTAGCTTCAATACAAACTTGAGTTTGGAACCACAATCTACATCAAATAACAAACATTATATTATTAAAAATACTATAAATGTCATTATCAAAACAATGGATATACCTTGAAGTGTGGATTTGTAAAATTTAACCATTTCCTTTTGAAGCCTCTGCAAATTGACAAATATGTTGTTGTACTTTGTGTAGATGAATCCCTTTCTAGATGTGTTTTTCAACTCTTTCTTTGATGTAGATGAATGATAAATGGATGCAAGCATAACATCTTCTATATGCAGGTAATTGCCAAGAGTATTGGCTACATCCTCATTGGTCATCTTCTTCTTCAGAGATACCTTGTAAGGGCATGGAAAAATGCTATGGAAAATACCTTTGTTTTGTAGAGCCTGCTTCAAAAGATTGTACAATGCAGTGTACGCTCTAGTACTAACACTTGCTTCATCACATACCATCTGTACCTCACTAGGACTAATAATATCTTCTAAGTTGCCTGCAAAATCTTTAATCACTTGGGTTTTGATGTGATTTCCTATTGATGAATCCAAAATCATAAGCACATGTTTGTTGCTAAGACAAGAATTCAGAAACTTCAATTGATCCTCCATTGTTGAGGAAGCACTCGCATCTTCAACAAATGACCTGCACAATAAGAATCTCAATCTAAAAGTCTTTTAACATAACTATACAAAGGAAATACATACCTAAGTGCGTAAACACGTCGCTTCCGTGCTCCACCACCAGTTGAAAGAGTTTGAAAGGATGATAATGGTCGTTTCCTAAATCTCATCCCAAGTGGAGTCTCTTTTAGTTGTGTAAGATTGGCTTTTAACTTTGTAATTGTGCTCTCCTTTTCTTCCACATCTTGTTGGAGTCTATTATTGTGCTCATCCAAAGATTTGATAGCACTTTCTAAAGTGTGTATAGCACTATCTAAACTGTGTATCTTGAAATGGTTGTGATGACATTGTTGCATCCAATAATTTGCTATAGATGTAGAATGGTTAGACAATCGCTTGCAATAGCCTAGCAATCCATCTTCACCGCAATCAAGGAATTGTAGAAATGTGGAGATAGTATGGAATCTAGGATGAACATTAGCCATTGAATCCAAGGGATACAAAGCACCATGGACCCAAAGATCAATATTCTTCTCTCCAGTTGCACGTCGTGCATTTTGAGAATCTATGTCATTGCTACCTCTAGTTGTTGGTGCAAATTCTGTAGGAACACGAACATGTACACTCTTTGAGTGAGGAGCACACGCTAGTGCTGGTGTCATGTTCGTAATACATGTGAGCACCATGATGTTCCAAAACTCTAGCACCGAATGGGAAGAAGCACAGAGATGGCTGGAATGGCTAGTACAGTAGCTGTGTGCAAGAAAAAAAGTGTGTTTTGGTATGTGGATAGGTCAAAATGACTTTTTTCAGTATGTTAGAGGGAAAATGAGTTTTTTTATCAAAAATTCATGTTTTGGGGCAACCAAAGTTACGAGTTTGATGATGTGGCACTTAACTTTTGGAGGGATTTTGAAAAGTATGTTCTTTAAGTATTTTTTATAAAAATAAGACTAAAAAAATTAAGTTGTGACATATACATAAAAGTATGGGTCATTTTGAATAAAGAATAGCTGAAAAAGAGACTTTTTCTGAAAACTCATTTTTTTATTCATAAAGATGGACGGATTTGATGAGGTGGAAAGTGGTTTTTCTCTCTCTCTATGTGTAGAAGAGAGAGAAGGTCTTAGCTCAGCCTAAAAAAAAGCCTACTTCAGCCTACCAAAAAGTGCTCTATTAAATGCACTTTGTCCCCTTAACAAAGTACAAGATTAAGCTTAATCCCTAAAAATTAGGAATCCTTACAAGGCCCATGCAGGGTTCACTAGGATGGATTCTTTAGACCATCTGTCAAATCATATAAGATGGTCATTGGGATGGATCCAAAGAAGATAGGAGGAGTACAAGTTAATATGCAATGATGCTATTGGCATTCAAGGTCAAGCAAAAGGCATGAGAATGCATAAGAGAAATGGACACAAAAGAAAAGGAAGCAAGTAGGGAGCTTCAAGAAGTGTATGGAAAATTTTCAGAAGAAATCCCTATAAAAACAGTGATTTTCATCACTAAAAACCATTGTGAATATCATTTCACATTTTTGCAACTCCATTTTGGTCAAGTCAAGGAGTCCTTGAGCTTGAGAAGTATTAGAAGCATCTACCTACCATTTTTCATAATTTTAGACTCGTTTTTAGACCTCATATAAGCCTTTGAACCTAATTTTTAACTACGCTAGACACTAGGTCTTGACAAGGCCAGAACTACTCAGAAAACTATAAAAAGAGCTAGAGAGCTTATTTTTTAGGGTAGTTAGTTAGAGAGTTGGCTTGTTAGAGATTTGAGCTTTTGTAAGAGAGTTCCTTGCAAAAGAAAGCTTTCCATTGTTCCTCTCTTTGATCTTGCCTTGTGTGTGTGTGTGTGTATGTGTGTGCATGCCAGTGTGCTTCTCACTCACAAAGTTGTGCCTTCACATGCTAACGATCTTCATACCAGTCCTCACATCTCCGTGGATTGAAAAGTAAAAGAGGTGGTGCTTACGCTTGAGCTACACCAAATTTTGGCATCGTTGCCGGGGAGAGAGCTTTGAGGACGAGCATTGTGACTATAAGATCATAGATTTGCGACGTTGGAAGTTAAGAAATAGTCTTTCTTTGTTATTTTTTTTATTTTTCTTCTCCATCTTCATCATCACTGTGATCACCATCTTCATCCATCTTCATCTTCATAGAATGTTTTTATTTTTGAGTGCATTTTTAGTATTTTCACATCATTTGTCATGTGTGGGAGGGCAAGAAAGAGCTAGGAAGTGCGTGCGCCTGTGTTTTTCATGATTTTTTGCACATTTGGGGTTCCACACAAAAATTCAAAATTCTTGCCTAAAAACTCGAGAAATTGCGACTTTCTCAGAAAATCATGATTTTTTGGAAAATTCAAAAAATTTTCCCGCCTAGAAATTTTGAGATTCTCTACTAGAAATTCATGATTCTCTGGTAGAAATTCAAAATTCGCGATTCCCCTGGACCTAGTGAGTTTGAGAAAGTCACGATTTCGTGTAAGAAATTCATGATTTCCTAGACTTGGTGACTTTAATAAAGTCGTGATTTCCTGTAAGAAGTTTGCGATTCCCTAGCCTTAATGAGAATGAGAAAGTCACGATTTCGTGTAAGAAATTCACTATTTGCTGCCCGGTAGATTTGAGAAATTCGTGTTTCTCTGCCAAAAATTTGCGATTCTTTGCTAGAAATTGGCGATTCTCTGGTAGAAATTCCCGATTCTCTAGACTTGAAAAATTTGAGAAATTCACGACTCTCTGCTAAATTCTTTGCTAGAAATTGTGATTCCTTGGACTTAGTGAGTTTGAGAAAGTCGTGATTTCCTGTAAGAAATTCACGATTCGTTGCTTGGTAGATTTTGAGAAATTTTAAACTCTTTGGATTGTGGAATTTGAGAGAATCATGATTCTTTTGTTATTGCATGTGTAAAAAAAAAACACGACTTTTTGATTGCCTGATTTGCAAAAAAATTGTGATTCTCTACGAGGTCTTGTTTCCGTGTTTTGACCCCCAGAAGCCTGATTGGACATAACTTTCTCATACGAACTCCGTTTTGAGTGATTTTGAGCTCATTGGAGTTGTTGATATATATTTTGAAGTTGACCCTCATGTGGGACTAGGAAACCAAGGGAACTCCAAAGGATTTTGAGCAATACAAAGGGAATTTTGGGACTAGAAGACAAAGCTTATGAGCATGAGATTTGGTAGACACCTAAGCAAGGATAGACAAAGCATTAGACCTTCTGAGGCAAGTTTCAACCATACAACTAAGTCTTGGGCATAACAACTAAGTGGTTATCCTTATGTACTAAGTTCAGACACAAGGGATTCAGAAATGTCTTTTAGCATGGGGAGACCTGCAGGTAGCTCAGGCACTGCCTATTTACAAACACCAAAAGGCCCTTATAAGACTCAATTAGAGTATATTAGGACCAACCGATTAGGTGCTTGCATCTATGGGAATGGGCTGAGGCGATTAGTGGGCCAACTCAAAAATCCTGATCAACCCTTCGGACTTGAACACCTAGTGGTTAAATTCAAAGAAGGTTCATACATTGATAAGCAAGGAACCATGTATGTGGTTACCATCTTACCAGATAGGACATATGAAATTGGAAATGCCATTCCTGAGAATGAGATAGGAGACCTAGAGCAAGGAGATGTAGGATGAGAGTCCAGGACTCCGAGAGGTAAGTCATCTTTTACCAGAGTGATCGCTCTAGATTGGATCCCTCAAGACAACAAAAGCATAGAACTATTCTTTGAATAGAGAAACAAAGGAATCCTTTTGGAGATTGAAGGGAGATAAACCTAGCCCAATAGTCACCATCTATGAGTTCAAGGATCTAGAGATACCAGACAAAATTGTCTACTTGGATAACACATAGAAGAAAATGTTCTTGGTATTAGAGCATGGAAAGCATGCATACAATTGGCAAGGCAAATTGATTTTTCCTCCACCAAGATCTAGTGTTTCCCATGGCCTCTAAGGTGTAGGATCATCCTAGAGTCATGAAAACCATAGGGAAAGAGCTAGAGAGAGACTTGAGGTAAGCTTTGCACACAATGTGAGTAGAGGCACATCAAGAGTTGAAGGTGAAAGATTGAAAGAGAGAGACATCAAGCACATAGGCATCAAAGAGATAAACGTGATTTTCCATTGCCTAGACCCACAGAGTACCCAAGAACGTGTAGACCCTCCCAAGTGGTCAAGGCAATGAAAAACTGCTTCCACGGGACATGAAATCCTTATGATCATGTGGCTGAGTTCAAACAATTGTTAAGAGCTGAACAAATTGAGGACTTGTTCATCTAGTTCGAGGCATTTGGTTTGACTCTTAAGGGTATTACCTTAGCTTGGTTTCAACCCTTGAGTAGTCCTAACTATTGAGATATAGGTCAACTGCTAGACAAATTCATTGTAGAATTTTCCAAGAGTGGTATTAAGCATAACACATCATCCTTGATCTACTGCTTCAAGCAGACACCCCAAGAAATAGTGCGACTTGCAAGAAGATGGTTCACACAATACTAGAAAGATGCCCTATTCCAAAGTTACCCACACCATCCAAACAAGTGGCTTTGTTTTTACATGGCTTACTAAGCACAAAGTTGAGACCATATGTGAACTTGAATGAGTCTTGTGTACGAATGTGCATTGACATAGAAGACAACTTGGGTGAGGAGTTAGAATTGTACAAAATCTATAAAAATTCTCATAGTTCTACTAGTCATACCTCCAAAACTTCCATTGAGATAGATGAGATAGCAAAGAAGGTTGCCAAGAAGCTAGGAGTTCAAAAGAGACAAACACCAAGGGTCACCTCATTGAAGCCAAGAAAGCCATTCTTGACCAGAGAGAATGCTCCCTTTTTTGTTAAACCTATCACTAAGGGAGGTAACCATGTTGAATTCTCCCACAATACAAATGGGACCATCCATATTACTAAGCTCCTCCCAGCATTTAGTTCTAGGGGAAGAATTGTTAGAGGCATACAAGCAAATAAAGGTGCAATCAAAATGTTTTTTCATTGTCACACAAATCCATTGATGGGAGAGGCTAGACTTAGTCTCCTGGAGGAAGTGGGAAATGGAGTGAGCAACACCTATAGTAGCACCCCTAGGATCTTGAGGGTGCTGGGTAGAGAACCAAGCATGGTTCTTGGACACTAAATTAAGATGGGTCTTAAGTTCAAAATCCAAGTCTTTCAATTCTTGAAGACAAATAATGTCGGGCAGAAGGGACAAATCATAAAGCCACTTGGAGAAACGCTTGACCCGAACGGGGTGAGGCAAACCTTTAATATTAGAAGAAAGCAGATTGATGTTTTTAGACATGATGAGACATAGAATAAAACATTGATCAAAAGCAGCATCATTTTCTAATATTTTTGGTTGGCTTGTTCAGAGAAACAGGGTTTCCCAAAATGTCTTTTCTCCTGAGTTTAGAGAAACTTTCCTTTCTCTTCACTTTGGAAACATGTTGACCTGGTGGGGCAACATTTTCCTTTTGATTAGACAGCATTTCCTCACCTGTAATTCCAGCCTGTTGTAAAAAACAAATTTCAGATTCATCAAAGTTAGAGATCTCATTAGCAAATATGTTGTCATCACAGGAAGGGAGAGTGTTAGTACAAAAGGGGGGATTAATATATCGAGTACCCATGTTACCTGAGTAGGAACATTTTTTTTCCTGTTAGTAACCATCGTCCATCCTTCATTCTGGTCTTGTTGTTGACTAGCTCCACCCAAGTTAAGAACATTTTCTCTTATGTCTTTTGGAGAGTGGGGGGACTCCTCCGCACAATCTTGATTAATGGGATGTCCCACATTAGTTTTTGACTCACCTACAAGGGGATTGAAGACATCCTACAACAAAGCATGAAAAACATTAGACCAATTTTTAGCTTTTTTCTTTTGCTTGACTTGAAGTTTTTTTTTGGTTGCTAATAGGGATCACAACTTTTACCCCTTGTTTCTCATCTTGAGATTTAGGATTAGAGGCATGAGTCTCTTCCTTAAGAAGAGGGAAGTCACTAATCTAGTGCCCTTGATGGTAGCACTTGTAGAAGGCATTGGGGAGGTTACGATACATTACCTTTTGTTCGTGCAAGCAAATATCATCAAAATCCTAAATTTTAAGAGATGTTCTAATAGGTCTACTAATATCAATTTCAATGAGAACCTGAGGGTCCCATTTTGGATTGATATTATCTCGAGACTTATGACCAAGGACTTTACCCAATAAGGAGCATAGCCCATCTGTCCATGGGTAGAATTCCACTGGGAGGTCAGGGAATTCTACCCAGATAGGAACTTTGGTAGGCGTAGAGGAGGTACAGGGGTATCCACTTTTAATAAGAGCTGCACTTCCAGTACTTCACCTACTCAAGGGAGGTCCTCCTTAGGGAAGTATACCCTTTAGCATTTCTGTGAGCAGGCAGATCACAATAAATGCACAGTAAACGTGGACACTCAGAGAGAAGATCAATGACAATGGCAATAGTGAAGGACGAAACCACTCCTTAGTCATAACAGATGATTACAATATAGGCAAAAGAAAATGCTCTAAAGTTGATGCTATGGGCTAACATGCCACTCCAGAACTTAAACAACATCAATACAATAGATTCATCCAATCCGTATAATGAATACAACTAGATGCAGACTAGCACTGATCAATACAAATTATGAAGACTTGCTCTAAGGGAAAGAGCATGACAAAACCAAGCCACTCTCTTCACAATATAGTGCTATTAGCCCTCCGCTCCGAAGCCCACGCTCTGTATCCTCACCACAGAGTGACTTCCTATAGTAGGCTTATAGCCAAAGAGTGCAAAGAGAGGACCCCTGTACGTATGTGTATCTATGTCCTCAATGAGTACAAGTCCATTGCTTTTATAGGCTCCACTAGGCCAAGAGGGCCTTGCCGATTCCTCACATCCACTGAATATGCACCGATTTATTGCCGCAAAATTCGAGGGGTAGATCAAATATGCCACTAGATTTGAATTTGATCCTCCAAATAGGCAATCGTCATGAATGGTTGGCGGCAATAGTCATTTCTCTACTTTCACTTTTACCACTTATACTTTTAGTGTCACTTTTGCATGCCAGCTGAGATCCTCATTTAGTGCTGCCCATGGGGTTGTAATGTCCCTCACAACTCCTATCTTCCTTGAGCAATCTTTGCAGAATTCCCCTACCTACTTAGTGGTGATGAAAGATCCATCAAAGGCAATGCCCTTGTAAACAAAACGAAAATCGCTAACTCCAAGATCTGGAGATTACAGTACAGACAAACTTCATGCGCACTACGAATGCTCTTCATGGGGCTCTTCCTCTCCTCAAGGACATAGCTACACCAAACCACTATCCATTGTTATAACTGCTTCTCGATCTACTATAGGAAAATGAAGAAATTTTCCATCATGCAAGGTGTGATGAGCATCTACAATGGTATTATCAATAGTCACACTCTCTAGACTTGGTGCCATAACCTTGTCTACAGGTGTAGACTCTGGGGAAAGGTTTTGAGCTATCACTCTCATCAGAATGTCCTTGATCGTGATAATCCCCAAGGGCTTGCTGTTCCCGGTAACAATCACTGAGCTAGTTCGAAGTTCCCACATCTTTTTGGTTGTTGTAGATACTAAATCTGAAGGCAAATTTTTCACGAAGTACATCCTCAAAATTTGAAGGTGCAAATAGTGTGCTACCCCATTGTCGCTCCACACCTTTGACTATAGCTGCAATGGCATCACTTTTTTCTGCTGCCCTTTCCATTCTAGCAATGGCATCATATAGGCATTTTGTGATGTCTAGAAGTGCAATGACTTTTCCATTCTCCACAGGAAGATGCCGAAACTTGCCTTGAACCATTTTTCTGAAGGGCATCCACCAGTAGTGTTTCATTCATGATGAAATGAGGGTTCTTTGTATGAGTTTGGACACTGCCGTCTCCTCAGGTTTGAGCCCTTCAACTATAACTCTAGTCGCCATATCCTTATCTGTTATAATTCCACACAAAAGAGCGCTTGAATCTGTCAAAAGGGAAGCATCAACTCTGCGTGTTGCCATATGCCGACAAGCATCTAGCACTGTTGTCCTTGAGGGATTGTTAATGCCTATGATAATCTCAATCTCTTTAATGTCCTCTCACCTATTGTTGACAATCGAGAGCTGTTGAGGTGGGTCAGCCGACAGGGGTAGAATCAGAGGAGGGGGTGGCGGGAGAGAGGCGAGAGGGCTGCGGGGGAGGGGCTACGGGAGGGGAGGGGGAGAGAGAGAGATAGAGAGAGAGAGAGAGGGAGGTGGCAGGTGGGGAGAGGAGGGGTCCACGGGGGAGGGGTTGCGGGAGGGGAGGGGGAGGGGGAGAGAGAGAGAGAGAGAGAGAGAGAGAGAGAGAGAGAGAGAGAGAGAGAGAGAGAGGAAGGCGGCGGGTGGGGAGAGGAGGGATCCGCAGGGGAGGGGCTGCAGGAGAGAGAGAGAGAGAGAGAGAGAGAGAGGGGGAGGTGGCAGGTGGGGAGAGGGGTCTGCAGGGGAGGGGTTTCGGGACGGTAGGGGGAGAGAGAGAGAGAGAGAGAGAGAGAGAGAGAGAGAGAGAGAGGGAGGGAGGTGGTGGGTGGGGAGAGGAGGGGTCCGCGGAGGAGGGGCTGCGGGAGGGGAGGGAGGGAGAGAGAGAGAGAGAGAGAGAGAGAGAGAGAGAGAGAGAGAGAGAGAGAGAGAGAGAGAGAGAGAGAGAGAGAGAGAGAGAGGGAGTTGGTGGGTGAGGAGAGGAGGGGTCCGCGGGGAGGGGTTGCGGGCGGGGAGGGGAGGGAGGGAGAGAGAGAGAGAGAGAGAGAGAGAGAGAGAGAGAGAGAGAGAGAGAGAGAGAGAGAGAGAGAGAGAGAAAGAGAGAGAGAGAGAGAGAGAGAGAGAGAGAGAGAGAGAGGGAGGTGGCGGGTGGGGAAAGGAGGGGTCCGCGGGGGAGGGGCTACGAGAGGGAAGGGGAAGAGAGAGAGAGAGAGAGAGAGAGAGAGAGAGAGAGAGAGAGAGAGAGAGAGAGAGAAAGAGAGAGAGAGAGAGGGAGGTGGCGGGTGGGGAGAGGAGGGGTCCGTGGGGGAGGGGCTACGGGAGGGGAGGGGGAGAGAGAGAGAGAGAGACAAAGAGAGAGAGAGAGAGAGGTGGCGGGTGGGGAGAGGAGGGGTCCACGGGGGAGGGGCTATGGGAGGGAAGGAAGAGAGAGAGAGAGAGAGAGAGAGAGAGAGAGAGAGAGAGAGATTGAGGTGGTAGGTGGGGAGAGGAGGGGTCCACAAGGGAGGGGTTGCGGGAGGAGAGAGAGAGAGAGAGAGAGAGAGAGAGAGAGAGAGAGAGAGGGAGGAAAATTGCACACATTACAGACCTCCACATCAAGCTTTTGCACCATCCCGGTGCAACTTCTCCTTCATTCGCTTATTTGAATAGATCAAAATAAACTGCAAACACTGAATGAAAATGTGGTATGTTTAGTGGACAAAGTTCTTCATCTTGCCTTAATGCAGGTAATTCTTCACCCTGGAGATATTAACCAGGGGTATCTTCTTACCCTGCAAATCCTCTAGATGCACTGCTCCATGTGGTAATACCTTTACCACTCTGTATGGTCCTATGCACTTGGGCGCCAGTTTGGTTGAAATTGCTGGAATTTGATGCGCCAAAATCAAGGATTCTTCCTGTACTTCATTGGTCTTAAGATACCTGTCTTGTAATCTTTTGCGCTCTTCTTGTGTTACCTGAAGTTTTTGCATTGCTTCTTCTCTGTATTCTTCTAATGCCACCAATCTCCTAATGGGAGGTTCAATTCCAATGGTTTTGGCTCCAAGTTCTCTTTTGATAATAAATTTGAATGGTGCTAATGCCTCTTTTCCATATGCTAAGCGAAATGGAATCTCGCAGTGGTTCCCCTCTTTCTAGTTCTGAAAGCCCAAATTGCACCAATCAATGCTTACGGCCAAAAACTTTGATGATCAAAAGATAATTTTCACAGCAACCCAATCAAAATCTTATTGGAGCTCTCTGCTTGGCCATTTTCGCTTGGATAGTAGGCATAAGATTTTTTATGGAAGACCTTGTATCTATCAAATATAAACTGGAGCAATTGATTTACAAAATGTGTGCCTCTATCACTAGTGATTTTCTGTGGGCAACCAAATCTTGAGAAAATACGTTTATACAAAAACTTAGCTACTATTAAAGCTATGCAATCCACAATAGCTTTAGCTTCAATCCATTTAGTTGCATAACATGTGGCCATCAAAATATAATTCTTACCCCCAGGTTGACCAGTTGGACTAATTGGTCCTATAAAATCTAGACCCCATCGTTCAAATGGGAGCCATCCTGTAGATATGACTAATGGTTGGAAATTCAATCTGGTTGGTGCAGGAGCACATCTCTAGCAAATGTGGCATTCTTTAGCAAACTTGATGGCATCCTTGTAAATATGAGGCCACCATAGTCCTTTGTGGATGATTCTGTGAGCCAATTCTTCCCCCTTTAGATGTCCTTCACTGTGTGCAGCTTCTAGCAAAAGATTTACCCCCTCTGGATAAACAAACTTTCTCAGGATATCATCCTGAAAATATCTATATAAATTCCCATTTATGAGTGAGTACGCCTTGGTTTGAAGGAGTAATCTTCTCTTTTCTATAGGTGTCAAATGCTCTGGGAGTTTTCCAGCAGTGAGAAAATTGAGAATTTCATCATACCAATCAGTCTGAGGTGCTACTAGGAAGAGATTACTATCCACCAATTCATCATCAATACTTGTTGCCTTCTCGCTCATTGCGGTACTGGATACTTGATCTGCTATGTAGTGCTCTCTTCTTGGCTTAATATGAATATCAAAGTTGAATTCTTGAAACAAGAGTACCCATCTCCAAACCCTTCCAGCTACTCTAGGCTTGTTTATCAAGTACTTCAAGGGCTGATGGTCAGATATGGCTATAAAATGTACACCAAGAAGGTAATGTTGAAACTTCTAAAGAGCAAATGCAATGGCCAAACCTTCCCTTTCTGTTGTATTGTAGTTCCTTTCTACCTTGGTAAGTAACCTGTTGGCATAGGAGATAGGTCTATCAACCTTGTGTGATGATGGTTGCGCTAGAACTGCACCGACAGCATGAAGACTGGCATCTGTATGCACATGAAACTCTAATGACCAGTTAGGAACACTTAAAAGTGGAGCAGAACATAACCTCAATTTTAGTTCACAAAATGCTTTCTCAGCTTCAGGACTCCATGAGAAGGGGACCTTTTTACTAGTAAGCCTTGACAAGGGCTTAGCTATTTCTAAATACATTCGTATGAATCTTTTATGGTGTCCAGCATGGCCCAAAAAACTTTGCACTTCCTTTGGGCTTTGTGGAATAGGCATGGAAAGAATAGCCGTAACCTTTGCAGGGTCAACCGTTATTCCTTAAGCAGATACTATGTGACCAAGAAGAGTGCCCTTGGTGACCAAAAAATGACATTTAGTAGGATTTAACTTCAAATCTGTTTTGAGACATTGCTCAAAGATTTCCTTTATATTTTCCAAATGATCATGGAAATCCTAAACTACTGCTCTTCTATTTGTGCCTGAAAACTATTACACTTATGTGTTCCTCGAGTAGCTTTGATATGAACCTTTTCCCTATACATGGGCACTTTTTACTCTAGTGCTGGCTAGAGGTTTTTTCCCCATGTTACCACATACTTGATACTCTCATATGTGGTGGTACTTTGTACTTAGGGATATTATTCAGCTCTTACTTCAGTTCACTTCATCGATCAATAGAGAGAGCTATTCCAGCCATCGTCTTCTATGTGTGTCTTGTTGCGTTTGTGCTCCTTGTGTGTGCTTCTTGTGTGTCTCTCGCACTTCTACACACACCCAACAGTGGTATCAGAGCAGGTTCAGCTTCTTCTCAAGTTTCGGTTTTTCGCGTCGCGGCGCGCGCACACTTTAACAGTGCAAATCGACTTTGAAGCATAGAAGTGTGAATTTCAACAGCCCGGAAACATTTCCAGCAGGTGCGCTGGCGCTGGGGTTTTACCCCCATTTCGAAGCCATTCCTGCAGTCAGAATGGCCATCAGACTGACGGTTTGTGAGCTGAAATTTCAGCACTCATTTCAACTTTGGTCGAAGTGAAGATTTTGTCACATTCTTGTTCCTTAGTGAAATGGCGGGCAACAATGACTTGTTTGGCATGCTTCAAGTTGAAGATAAGCTTGATGGGACCAACTATCCGATGTGTTCTTACATGATGAAGCATGTTCTTGTTGCAAAACAACTTTGGAACATAGTGGCAGATGTAGATCGAAGACCGGCACCTGCTTCTACTTCACAGTCTACTGTCACATATGGAGCTTCTTCTTCGAGTACAGTGGTTTCTCCTTCTCCACCTACACAGGAGCAGCTTAGATGGGATGGAAAAGATGCTCAAGCTCATGCTTTGATTGCGCTTTTCAGTGAAGCGTAATATAGTTCCACACATTTGGTCATGTTCTACATCGAGACAGGCATGGGACACTCTTGCTTCTTTGTATGCCGTGCGTAATGAAGCACGTGTTGCATACTTGAGGAAGCAACTTGAGGATGTATGTATGGCTGAAAATGAGTTGGTGGATGTGTATGTGACACGCATCAAGGACTTGAAAGAGCAATTGGCAAACATAGATGAGATAATTCCGGATGCATCACTCATTTCTACATTGTTGAAAGGATTACCGGAATCTTTTCAAAGCTTTGCTACTACACTCCGTTTGGTTGCAAAAGGAAATCCTAATATGTATGCATTTGATGAGGTTGTGTCTCTTCTTTTGCAAGAAGAGCAATCTAGAGTGAATAGGAGTGGTTTGATTGAGGGAACGCAAGCACTTGCTATCTCACAAAAGGGGAAAAGCAAGTATGGTTCAGCTTTTGGTTCATCAAAACCAAAGCCTCAAGCTTCCTCTTCCACTCATTCCTCTAATGATGGTGATTTGCAAAAGAAAAAGAGATGCAAATATTGTCGGAAGGCTGGTCATACTATTGATGAGTGTAGAAAGCTTGCAAAACGCAATGAAAAGAAGAAGGAATCCAGCATGTCTATTGCTGAAAATTCAGCAAATGCAAAGAATAATGAAGCTAACATGGCTCAAGATTTTTGGGCATGTGTTGTTACATGTCATTATGATGCTTCTTTACATTCTAAATGTATGGTTGTGAGTGAGGCTGATTCGGATTGGTTCTTCGATAGTGGTGCTTCAAAGCACATAACATCATGCAAAATATTTTTTGCCTCTTTGAAAGATGCACCTAAAGGAGGACATGTGGTGTGTGCAAACAATGCCTCTTATCCTATCATTGGAGTAGGAGAAATTGAGCTTACGGTTGCAAATGGAGGTGTGATTCTCTTGAAAAATGCATTGTATATGCCCGGTATCAAGAAGAACTTAATTTCAGTTCTGTTGATTGCCAAAGATGGACTTCATGTACACTTTGTTGATGATAAGTGTATGGTTCGTGATTTTAGCAATGGCGATGTTAGTGTGATGTCCGGTACATTATGTAATGGTTTGTATCGCATGGATACATACAAGAGGGCTGCCTCGAATGCCTTAGTTGCTCATACTTCTTCCATGGCTGAAATGGAGCTTTGGCATGCTCGTTTTGGTCATTTAAACTTCAATAGTTTGCTCTACTTGCAAAAGAAGGACATGGTTATTGGCTTGCCTACACTTGAGTCCATTGAAAAGCATGCATGTGAAGGTTGCATTCTTGGAAAAATGCATCGTGCTTCTTTTCCAAAAGATAGTCACACACACACTACAAGAAAATTGCAACTTGTTCATAGTGATGTATGTGGTCCGGTCAAGACTCCATCTTTTGGTAAGCATGTATATTTTTTTACCTTCATTGATGCTACTCGCCATACATGGGTGTATCCTATGAAAGCAAAGAATGAGGTATTTTCTTGCTTCAAAGCATTTTTAGCTATGGCTGAAAATTTTTCTTCACAAAAGCTTTTGACTCTACGCACGGATCGTGGTGGTGAGTACATGTCACATGAGTTTAATGCTTTTCTTCGTGAAAGAGGTATTTCACACCAATGTACGGTGCCATATACACCTCAACAAAATGGTGTTGCCGAGTGTAAAAATTGAACTCTACTTGAAATGGCACGATGTATGGTTAAAGGAAAGCATCTTCCTCATAAGTTTTGGATGGAAGCGGTCATGTGTGCAAATTATGTGTTGAATCGTTGCCCTACAAAAGCATTGAGAGTCATCACTCCTTATGAGGATTGGAATGGTCATAAGCCTATGGTTAGTCATATGCGTGTGTTTGGTTGTTTGGCATATGCTCTTGTGCCATCACAACAACGTCACAAACTTGATGACAAGGAAAAGAAATGTATATTTGTTGATTATAGTGCTGAAAGTAAGGGATATTGGTTGTACCATCCATTGATGAACACAATTATTGTGATTCGAGATGTGGTATTTGCTTAAAATTCAGTTTTCCCTCTACTTGAATGCAAAAAACTGCCAACAGTTAGCTCACAAGATGTGTTCGATACACTCATGCCTTTGTTCCAAAATGGTGCGCTTGACTATGGCCATGTAGACCAGCAAACTGAGGTTCAGCTGAAAATGCAGAGAATTTCCATCCAATCATGGCTGAAAAAATTCAGCCAAAAAATGTCAGAACTGTTGGAAATTTCCAGCCACATATGGCTGAACATTTGCGTCAAAATATGGCTGAAACTGAGCATGAAATTCAGCCCACGCATTATGTACATATTGAAGATGTATTACATAATGAATGCATGTCTATCAAGAGTGCACAATCCATGCCAAAGTGGCTGAAACAAACTTTATAGGACAGCAAATTGAGTGCACCTTTACTTGGTAGAACAAGATCAAGCTCTCACCATGCATCAAGTAATTTTGTGGATTATTCTCTTATTGCTACAGCATGTAATGAAGAGCCACTTTCTTTTGAAGATGCATGTGATGATCCACAATGGATGAGTGCTATGCAATCAGAAATGGATTCCATACATAGGAATGGTACTTGGGAGTTATGTGAATTGCCAAAAGGAAAGAATGCCATTGGTACAAAGTGGGTTTACAAGATTAAAAGAAAATCTGATGGTAGCATTGATCGCTACAAAGCTAGATTGGTTGCCAAAGGATATGCACAACAATATGGCATTGACTATGAGGAAACTTTTGCACCTACTTCACGCATGACTACCATTCGTACCGTGGTTGCATTGGCTGCCCATCGAGGTTGGAAAGTGCATCAATTGGACATAAAAACAGCCTTCTTGAATGGAGATTTGCAAGAAGAGGTCTATGTGAAGCAACCTCCTAGATTTGCTATGAGAGGGAAAGAGCATATGGTTTGTCGCTTGCATAAAGCCTTGTCTGGTCTCAAGCAAGCTCCACGTGCATGGTATGACAAAATACATAAGCACTTGATTGCTCTTGGCTTCACATGTAGTCCGATTGAAAGCACACTCTATGTACACAAAAATGGGGCTGATCTTATAGTGCTTGTTCTTTATGTTGATGACATACTCTTGACTGGGTCATGTGATGCAAAACTTGACATTCTTATGGCTGATTTGCAGCATACTTTTGATGTCACTTATCTTGGTCTTTTGAGCTACTATCTTGGCATCCAGTTTGTCTCCGTTGAGGGGGGAGTTGTTACGCATCAAGCAAAGTTTGTTGAAAAACTACTTCAACGTTTTGATTTTGAGGATTGTAGCCAGTTTCCACACCAGTTGAGACAGGATTCAGGTTCTCAGTTGAGGATTCCAGTGATGCATTTGACACTTCTCTTTATCAGCAGGCTGTGGGATGTCTTATATATGCATGCAACACAAGGCCGGATATACAGTATGCAGTTTCCCAGTTGAGTCGATTCATGCATAGCCCTGGCACTAAGCATTGGCAAGTGGTGAAACGTGTGTTTAGATATCTCCAAGGCACTTTGAGCTTAGGTCTCTTTTATGGCAGAGATGTTCAGCCATGCTTGCATGCTTTTACAGATAGTGATTGGGCTGGTTGTTATGATACTCGCGTGTCCACTAGTGGTAATTGCTTTTTCCTTGGAGACTCATGCATATCTTGGTTGAGTAAGAAGCAACCTACAGTGGCGACATCGAGTTGTGAAGTTGAGTACAGGGCAGTTTTCATAGCGACAGTGGAGTTTATATGGCTGAGATGCCTATTGATGGATCTTTGCATGGAGATTGATGTTGCTACGCATATTCTCACAGATAGTCAGAGTGCTTTGGTTGTTGCATGAAACCCAGTGTTTCATGCACGGACCAAACATATTGAGGTGCATTATCACTATGTGAGAGAGCGCCTTCATGCAGGAGATATTGATTTGGTATATGTGTCTACACAAGATAATGTGGCAGACATATTCACCAAAGCTCTTCCACGGGAAAAGTTTGAAGCTTTTCGCAAAGCTTTAGGCTTATTACCTTGTGGGGGCTGATCTGTCACTCCCTGTATGTGTTCACGTCATTCGCTCCAGGGGGGTTTGTTACACTTATGTGTTCCTCGAGTAGCTTTGATGTGAACCTTTTCCCTATACATGGGCACTTTTTACTCTAGTGTTGGCTAGAGGTTTTTTCCCCATGTTACCACATACTTGATACTCTCATATGTGGTGGTACTTTGTACTTAGGGATATTATTCAGCTCTTACTTCAGTTCAGTTCATCGATCAATAGAGAGAGCTATTCCAGCCATCGTCTTCTCCATGTGTCTTGCTGTGTTTGTGCTCCTTGTGTGTGCTTCTTGTGTGTCTCTCACACTTCTACACACACCCAACAAAAACACTGAAAAGTCATCCATGAAAATGCGCAAAAAGGTTGTTAACCACTTGCCCAATATCAGATACATTATTCTATTAAATGAAGCTGGTGCATTTTTAAAACCAAAAGCCATGAGGGTATAGACATAAGTGCCCCATGGAGTAACGAAGGCTGTTTTGTCCCTATCATCAGGATGGATCACTATCTGATTGTAGCCACTAAAACCATCCAAGTAGCTATACAAAGTGTGACCGACTACTTCCTCAAGTACTTGCTCTGTAAAGGGCTGAGGAAATCCATCTTGAGCAGTCACTTTTTTTAAGGCACAAAAATCAATGCAGACTCTTATTTTTCCACTATTTTTCTTCGGTACAATAACCATAGAAGAAAGCCACCGGGAATGTTCTACTGGAACAATTATACCTGCTTCTTCTAGTTTTGTAATTTCCAACTTTACCGCCTCTGCATACTTTGGATTGAGTCGATACAGCCTACTTCTTGCAGGCACGGCTCCCTCAACTCCCTCAACTAAGGGTATCCGATGTAATCCGAGCTCCTCTGGTATCCCTGTTAGATCTTTGTAGGACCATGTGAAGACATTTTTGTAGGCAAAAAGTAAAGAAGTTACCTTCTGTAGTAGAGGGGGATAATGCCATAGCCTAGAGGCCAAGTGGACTACTTGAGGATTATCTTCATCTCCTAGATTTACTTCTTGAACAAGTGTTTCAAGACTGGTCTTACTTGAGAAATCATCTCCACTGTATGTAGGAGTGGAATTTAGCTAATATTCTGCAATATGTTCCCTGGTCCATCCTTGAGGTATATCCGAAAAGGGGAGATCTTCTCTGCATTCAGGCTCATAACTTTCCTTTTCTGAAACTTCTATAGTTGTTTCCTATTCCATGTTTGTACTCAAGTGCAAACTCTTATCCTCTACTTCCTTGTGAACTTCATGGCCCTTTTTTGCAACTCCTTCCTCTACAAATTCTTCCTCTATTTCATTGATTTCCAACGTGCAACACTCTGTACTTTCCATCATCAAATTCAATAATGTATCATCTTCTTGGGGTAAAGAGGGCATTACCTGAGTATCCACAGTATATATAGTAGTTTTCCCTGAGTCGAATCCTTCTTCCAAATGTAGTTGCAGTTGGCGCGCATGCCAAACTGTAGAGGACGTATTGGGGTATCCACTTTTGATAAGAGCTACACTTCCAGTACTTCGCCTACTCAAGGGAGGTCCTCCTTAGGTAAGTATACCCTTTAACATTTCTGTGAGTAGGCAGATCACAATAATTGCACAGTAAACGTGGACACTCAGAGAGAAGATCAATTACAAAGGCAATAGTGGACAAAACCACTCCTTAGTCGGAACAGATGATTACAATATAGGCAAAAGAAATGCTCTAAAGTTGACACTCTGGGCTAACATGCCACTCTAGAACTTAAACACCATCAATACAAGAGATTCATCCAATCCGTATAATGAACACAACTAGATGCAGACTGGCACTGATCAATACAAATTATGAAGACTTGCTCTAAGGGAAAGAGCATGACAAAACCAAGCCACTCTCTTCACAAAATAGTGCTATTAGCCCTCCACTAGGAAGCCCATGCTTTGTATCCTCACCAGAGAGTGACTTCCTACAGTAGGCTTATAGCCAAAGAGTGCAAAGAGAGGACCCCTATATGTATGTGTATCTGTGTCCTCAATGAGTACAAGTCCATTGCTTTTATAGGCTCCACTAAGCCAAGAGGGCCTTGCCGATTCGTCACGTCCACTGAATATGCGCCGATTGATTGCCCCGAAATTGGAGGGGTAGATCAAATATGCCACTAGATTTGAATTGGATCCTCCAAATAGGCAATCCTCATGAATGGTTGGCGGCAATAGTCATTTCTCTACTTTCACTTTTACCACTTTCACTTTTACCGCTTACACTTTTAGTCTCACTTTTGCATGCCATCTAAGATCCTCATTTTGTGCTGCCCGTGGGGTTGTAATGTCCCTCAGAACTCCTATCTTCCTTGAGCAATCTTTGCAGAATTCCCCTACCTACTTAGTGGTGATGAAAGATCCATCAAAGGCAATGCCCTTGTAAACCAAACCAAAATCACTAACTCCAAGATCTGGAGATTACAATACAGACAAACTTCATGTGCACAGCAAATGCTCTTCAGGGGGCTCTTCCTCTCCTCAAGGACCATAGCTGCACCAAACCAGTGTCCATTGTTATAACTGCTTCTCGATCTACTATAGGCAAATGAAGACATTTTCCATCATGAAAGGTGTGACGAGAATCTACAATGGTAGTATCAATAGTCGCACTCTCTGGAATTGGTGCCATAACCTTGTCTATAGGTGTAGACTCTGGGGAATGGTTTTGGGCTATCACTCTCATCAGAATGTCCTTGGACATGATAATCCCCAAGGGCTTGTCGTTCCTGGTAACAATCACTGAGCTGGTTCGAAGTTCCCGCATCTTTTTTGGCTGATGTAGACACTAAATCTGAAGGCAAGTTTTTCATGAAGTACATCCTCAAAATTTGAAGGTGCAAATAGTGTGCTACCCCATTGTCACTCCACAGCTTAGACTGCAGCTGCAATAGCATCACTTTTTTCTGTGGCCCTTTCCATTCTAGCAATGGCACCATATAGGCATTTTGTGATGTCTAGAAGTGCAATGACTTTTCCATTCTCAACAGGAAGATGCCGAAACTTACCTTGAACCATTTTATAAAGCGCATCCACCGCCAGTGTTTCATTCATGAAGAAATCAGGGTTCTTTGTCATGACTTTGGACACTGCCGTCTCCACAAGTTTGAGCCCTTCAGCTATAACTCTAGTTGCCATATCCTTATCTGTTATAATTCCACACAAAAGAGCACTTGAATCTGTCAAAATGGCAGCATCAACTCTACGTGTTGCCATACGCCGACAAGCATCTAGCACTGTTGTCCTTTAGGGATTGTCAGTGCCTTTGATAATCTCAATCTCTTTAATGTCCTCTCACCTATTGTTGACAACCGAGAGCAGCTGCTGAGGTGGGTCAGCCGACAGTGGGTAGAATCAGAGAAGGGGGTGGCGGGAGAGAGTTGAGAGGGCTCCGGGGGAGGGGTTGTGGGAGGGGGGGGGGGGAGAGAGAGAGAGAGAGAGAGAGGTGGCGGGTGGGGAGAGGAGGGGTCCGCGGGGGAGGAGCTGCGGGAGGGGGGGGAGAGAGAGAGAGAGAGAGAGAGAGAGAGAGAGAGAGAGAGAGAGAGAGAGGGAGAGAGGGAGGTGGTGGGTGGGGAGAGGAGGGGTCCACGGGGGAGGGGCTGCAGGAGGGGAGGGAGAGAGAGAGAGAGAGAGAGAGAGGGAGTTGGTGGGTGGGAAGAGGAGGGGTCCGTGGGGAGGGCCTACGGGAGGGGAGGGAGAGAGAGAGAGAGAGAGAGAGAGAGAGAGAGAGAGAGAGAGAGAGGGAGGTGGCACGTGGGGAGATGAGGGGTCCGCGGGGGAGGGGCTGCGGGAGGGGAGGGAGAGAGAGAGAGAGAGAGAGAGAGAGAGAGAGAGAGAGAGAGAGAGAGAGAGAGAGAGAGAAAGAAAGAGAGAGAGAGAGAGAGGGAGGTGGTGGGTGGGGAGAGGAGGGGTCCACAGGGGAGGGGCTATGGGAGGGGAGGGAGGGGGAGAGAGAGAGAGAGAGAGAGAGAGAGAGAGAGAGAGAGAGAGGGAGAGAGAGAGAGAGAGGGAGGTGGCAGGTGGGGAGAGGAGTGGTCCGCGGGGGAGGGGTTGCGGGAGGGGAGGGAGGGAGGGAGAGAGAGAGAGAGAGAGAGAGAGAGAGAGAGAGAGAGAGAGAGAGAGAGAGAGAGAGAGGGGGGGAGGGAGGTGGCGGGTGGGGAGAGGAGGGGTCTGCGGGGGAGGGGCTACGGGAGGGGAGGGAGAGAGAGAGAGAGAGAGAGAGAGAGAGAGAGAGAGAGAGGGAGGGAGGAAAATTGTGCGCATTACAGTAGGCTTAGGGCCCTTTAGATTAAATCTGGGGTACCACCTGAAGAAGGAGATTGGGGTGGATTTGATAATCCATTAACCCTCTGTTTTGACTCTCAATGCACTCTTCGAAGCTTCGAAAAAAAGGAAATATCCATTGGGAAGGTACTAAATCTATTTCACATGTAAAGCTCGATTTTTGGAGTTGTTTTAAATCCAATTCCTAAGAGTTTCCAAGGGGGGGTCTTGGTCCATGGTTCAAGGCTATGAAAACCCTATCAGAGAGCTAACTTTGTCACTGTTTAAATGCAGAGCTATCTATTATCAGGGTGGAATCGTCTGTGAAACTACCTTTGCTATTGTTTTCCTTAACATACCAATCCGGAATAATACCTAGTGACACCTTGCCCTTGAAATCATTTGGGAAGAACGACATACCTGGTGGGTTGAGAAACCTAGAAGAACTATTGTTACTGGAAAGTGCTCAGCAAATGAACGAAGGTGATCAGTAGCGGGGTGGACCGGGGGGCCTCTCCAGACAGCAGAATACGAGCATCACTAGGAGCAACGTCATTGATAATCGGAGAAGATAGGAAACCATCATCTCGTATGATTGGAGTGCTAAGGACTTGTGATGGATGCCAAATAACATTCTATCCTAGAGCCTCAAACAGGCATTGTTAGGTCGCCTCAGGAGTTGATATCTTCCCCCTGGAGGGGGAGAGCGAGGTACCCCCACCGCAACACAGGAGGCTAGTACTGGTGATCCCACAAGATGATACAGAGTGGACAATGAAAGAAGACTCTACATGCATGAAGGGAGCACGAAAAGACGTCCGGAAGAAACCCAAGCCACAATGCCCGAACATCAAAATATGGCCATTTTGAAAGGGATTGTTATCATAATTAGAATATCCAAAGAGCAAGAAGTAGAGGGTGTTATGCATCACATGGAAACTTTGCTGCAGAAATTTTGTATAGAGATTATGGTAGAAACAATATGTTTGCAATGGAGAATATACTACATAGCATGTTTAAACTAGGAAAGATACAAATTTCTACATAGATTCGGGTTGCAAAGATCATATGACAAGAATAGGAGATTGGTTTGAGTCTAAAGAGCCTTTGAAGGATAAAGAGAATGTCACAACTAGTGATGATAGTTTTCACAACTAGTAATTATGGTTTACACTTGAAGTAAGCACTCATTATGGACATCAGAAATAATTCAGAGAACATCATATGCAATCAATTTATGGGAAAAATTCAAAATTCTCTAGTGAGATTAGATTTGTGGATGTGATAATGCATGAGCTAAATAGAATGGAAGATATGTTTCGTTTAAATTGTTAAAAGAAAAGATCTCTAGACTGTTGAGATGGACTCAAAACACAAATGAGAGACACATCGCTTGTATTTCCACTTCGGATGCGTTCAATCCAAGTTCATATATATACACTCACATACATATATGCATGCTCATACACAGACACACACACACACACACATATATATATATATATATATATATATATATATATATATATATATATATATATATATGTATATATATATATATATATATAAAGACAGACATACATACATAGTGCATATATATGCATAAATATATACATATCCAAATTTTAAGTATCCATATATATGAATATTTACACACACATGTATGCGCACACATGTATGTACATATTTACACATACATATACACACACATGTATGTTTATATGTATGTACATATCTTTGTATGTATTTATGTATGCATGCATGTTTGTATTTATGCATGTATTTATGTATGAATGTTTGTTTTTTTGGTATGCATGTATGTATTATGTATGCATATATCTGTCTATTATGTATGCTTTCAATAGGATAAATGTCTTGTCGTAATATAAAAGGTGACTCTCTTCTCATGTTGTGGAGACAAACCAATAATTGTGTCTCTCATTTGACTTTTCAGTCCATCTCAATGGTCTGGAAGTCTTTTCATTTCACAGTTTAAACGAAACATATCTTCCATTCTACTTAGTTCAGGTATATCGCATCCAGAACTCTAATGTCATTAGAGAATTTTGAATTTTTCCCATAAATTGATTGCATATGATGTTTTCTGATTACCCATTTTAATTATGATTTTTTCATACACTATTTTCTACGATATAATTTATTTCGTGTTGCTAATTTTTTATTTTGTGGAATTTACATGACAGATAATGTTTTTGGTATCACATATTTTCTACGTCTTCCATGTCCATGTAATAAGATTAGGCGATAAAATGCGCATGTAATTGAGTTTTTTCTTACATTTCATTTCGATTCCATTCCAGCTAACCCATGCGCATCGGGAGATGAAATCAATCGATGTTTCCCTAAAAGTACATGCTTTATGTACACCACCAAAACTCAATAAAAAGCTATCAACAGAAATAAACAAACCCGTTGAAGTTTAATAATCATGTTATCATATCACTTGCAAGAGAAATTGAACGTCCAAGTGTAATGAATCTTGCAGAGATTGGCCTCTACCCACTTGGGCATCAAGGTTATCCATCAGAACCAGACCGATAAGCAATAAATGAATATGATCATCGTGCATAGCGACTTTGTAAAGAGAAATCCATTCGTTTGAACTGTCTGCTCGACGAGAACAACGTTAGTAGTATTGTAAAATTAATTGAAGGACACTATAAGTGAACGACTTTACCGCAAAGTCATTCAATCGTCGATGATCAAAGCTGGACTACGATGTTGGAGTGCAGCTGACTACGCGTAGAAACAGCCTTAAGGATGGCTCTGGAAACTGATATCATGCTGGTCGTTATGAGCATTTAAAGTTCATTGTCTCTTCTATAGATAGTAAGTTTTTTGAGCTAATTAATGCACGAACCTATGTGTTTTGTATGGACTTTTTTTCTTTGATGCTTCAAAGTACGCATAAAAAAAACGCTAGGGATGGCTCTGAAGTTTGATATCATATTGTTTAAGCGCACACGGGAAACGATCGAGATGCGAAAGATGCAATGACGTGAATAAGAGAGACAAGGTATCGATGCGAAGTCGCACGGCCAGTATATAATCTGAAAAGGTCCATCATAAGAAAATTATAATACAAAGGATGGTGAAGTTGTCTGACAAACTACGACAATCAGACATAATCATCACTGATGAGGTTCAACGGATCACTTTCAAAATATTAGCTGAAAAGTGTCCTGTGCGAAACAGTAAAGGAAAAGCGACCATGTCTCATATTTTGATCTTTCTTTTTGGTATATAGCCATCGAATAGACTCAACGATTAAAAAAGAAAAAGATCCAAGGCGTACATCCAAGAGTAGACGGGGGAAACGGCAAGACAAGGTGGGCCGATAACGTCCATAACTCATAGAGTAAAATGTTTTGGACAAAGGTGTCACTTTCCTATAGCCTTTGAATAGGTAGATTCTTTATCGTCCTACTTTCACTCATTGTTGGAGTGGGGGGGGGGGTGGCGGAATGCACATGAAGATCAACATGAGGAAGAAAAAACTGAAGCTTGGAAGTAAAACAGACAACATAGTACTACCGATTGAATGCATAACAAAGCACTTATATCTAAACTACCAGATCCTCCGCATGATTTTTTTTCAAAAAGTTTTGGACCTTTGCATTTGGAGTCTGTTCAAATTTTCATGGATGATATTTCATCCTTCCCAAGTAACTACACTAGTACTCCTATTGAATTCTTGGATGATCGTTTGGTCCAACTACAACACGTCTTCACTAGATGTAGGGAAACAAAATTGAAGTTGAATACTATTAAGAGTCACTTCCTAGTATTACAAGGTACCTCCCTTAGTCATGTGGTCTTTGCTAAAGGTATGACCCCTAACCCAATTAAAATCATAGCCATATTAAAGCTACCCACCCCTAAAAACCAAAAATAAATCAAAGCTATTTGGATCATACTAGTTTCCACAAGAGATACATTAATATGTATGAAGACATAGCTAGACCATTAGCTAGGCTCATAGGTGAAGAAGTCTCGATGAATCGAGATAATGAAGAGGAAAAGGCTTATCAGACATTAAGATCTAAGCTGAGGACCAAAAAAATTCTTGTCACAATCAATTGGTCTAAGGTTTTCCATGTCTATGTAGATGCAACTACCTATGCAGTGGGAACAATTCTCACACAACATAATGAAGAGTATAAGTTGGATAGACACACTCAGCATGCAAGTTAGATTGTGATTAAAGTAGATAAGAATTGTAGTACCACAAAGAGGGAGGCCTTGGCAATGGTATTTTTTTGTCCAAAAATTCTATCATTATTTTTGAGGGTTAAAATCTATCATAATTATTGATCACCAAGCACTAAGGTATCTATTAAACAAACCTCAAGCAACAGGTAGAATATTGAGGTGGCTTCTGATATTTTAGGAATTTGATTTCACTTTAGTGCATAGAACAAGAAGGCAAAATGTTTGCTGGTGAAATGTGCAAGCCTAGGAGCTTTGCCTTAACTCATGGCCTACATTACTAATTCAGCTCACATGGATATGGTCATGTGAAGTCAATTTTGATGAGTTTTTTAGTTGTGAATTAAATTTAAATCATTCCTAAATTCTTGGACCACTTTTAGGTGGAATTCAAATTTAAACTCATGTATAAATACATTTGCTTCTTAGTCACGAGATAGGAAGCCTTTTCCTATGATATTGAACTAAATTATCAAGGATACATTTAACTCACTTCATATAGGAGTAGTCCATAGTTCCCTTGTATCATCTAATATCAAAACACATTGTAATTCATAATCTTGATTACTTTTTCTTTGTGTGCTCCTACAATACCTTTAGGTACATTGTGAACTTGCTTGATATGTTTCTCTAAGTGTGAGTATCATTTTTCAAAGCTTTTACTTGGATCCGTTAGATAAGAGTTTCATGTATCTAGATATCAAGTTTGATTCTCATTAGATCAATATATCTCAAGTTATGAATGTTTAAAATTGACCATGTCTGGACTTCATCTTATTCTTGAAAAGTTAGGGTGACTCCCTAGACTTTTTAAACTCATTGTTGTCTATATGCTTCAAATAATTTCATCAGATAACTTGCTTTAGTGATATGTTCTCTTTAGCTACATGTGTGAAGAATCTCAATGGTCAATTCATACCAGGTTGTGAGCTCTAAGTATTTTTCTATGACTGTTACTTCTCAAAATATAAAATTTCTTTCACTTTTATAAAGTGAAAATCATCTATTTTGATGCAATCATTTGTTAATGATGTTCCAAAGGACTTAATGACTCTTTAGGCATATTTGGGAAGCTGACACAGTAAGTTAGTCATACTTGAAGTTATATTGGCTAGCGTAGAGTAGATTTGTTGCAACACCAACTCATCTTTGCATATATCTCATCACCTCTTCATAGTAGTATCAGAGAAACTAAGCATCATAGGTGATGGATTCCCTTGATCTATTGCAAAACCTAAGACAAATTAGATCAAGGTAATTACTCAACAAGGTAAATTAGAATGGAGGCTTATCTACAAGGAAGGAATCTCTATTGTTACATGTCTAGAGATGAGATGATGCCAATACTCAAAAGCAAGGGACAACTAACACAAGAGGATTAGGAAAGGTTTAATTCAGGGTGCTCAAAGGAAGTTGTGTCAAGGTCATACATAATCAAGTCTATCTTTGATTTTTTACTTCCTCACATTAGGAATTGAAAATAATCACAAGAGACATGGAATGCTCTTGAATCATTCTTCTCACCAAGTACCAATGCAAGAAAGAATCAAATATGGATGCAGTTTACAACACTCAAGAAGATGCCCAAGAAAAGTGTGACTACTTTTGTCACCAAGATGAAGGACATTGCAAACCAACATGGAAGCATTGAAGAATTCATTGATGAAGAATGAATAGTAAGGCAAGTCATCAATGGTGTCAAGGCAGATGACAAATGGGAAGCCTTCACCTCAACTATGGATCTATACATGGAGATGCAAGTTCTTCACTTTAACACACTCATGGGACAATTGTTCACACATGAGGAAAAGCTTATGAAGAATAGAGACAAACAAAAAGGTAGTAAATCCTCTAATCTCTATGCAGATAAGAATAAAAGCAAAGATAACAAAGGCAAGGGTAAGAAGTCTAATGATGAAGTATTTCTCACCCCAACTTTCTAGATAGAGGTAGAGGCTGAAGAGGAAGAGGTACAGGAGGTAGACAAGGTGGGGGGAGAGCCCAAGGCTCATCATCCTATGCCATATGTGGTCTAATAGGACATATTATGGAGAATTGTTTCAAGAACCTGTGAACCGCCAGAATGTAATATGTAATTTTGAAAGAATGCACGCACACCGAAAGGTTGTAGCATAATCATTGTACCGTTTTTGACTAAATGAAAAGGGCGTATGTGAAACAAAAGGTAGTCATCGCCGGATTGTGGTCTGGGGAAATGCTTGAAGTGGAGCGGGAATGCGTATTCTTCATATTCTGAGTACTATGTTATCTATCTCTCTGTTAATTAAGTTTGGTGGTGATTAATTAAGTCGTTGATGAAGTATTAAGTAATTGACATTGCGGTAAAGTGACGAGTTACACATTATCACATATTGCGGCAAATAAGGTCTAATGTGCAGAATCGTGAAGTAGTTGAAAGAGTTAACCCTGAATATTAAGTGTAGTAGTAATTGGAAGTAAGTGAGCAGATTTGGGAAAATACAAATAGGGCCTCTGTTTACAAACCCCTAACCATCCCAAGAACTCATATTTGATAACAGATTAAACAATAAGTTTAACACTAGCGCCGTCAGTGCGAAATGGAGTAGCGAGTTGAAGAAAAGAGATTAAAGATCGATGAAGAATCCTTTGATATATGCCGGTAACACGCTCTGGCGAATCGTATCCCAAATATCAAAGTGATCCACACCCCTAGGCACTTCCAAATTTGTTAGGAACACCCCTTGGTGGTAGAAGTGAAGAACAATCAAGTTCAGTTGCAGAAGGTTCAATTCAACAAGCGAATGACAAGTCCGGTGGCAGTTCCGTGCTGTGCAGAAGCAATTCGATAGAGTGCGATGGTAATCCGGTGCATTTCGATGACAGTTCGGTACATTCTAAAGACAGTACGTTAGTTTTTGGTGGTATTTCGATGTTGTCCGGTGACAATTCAGCATTGTCCGGAGACAATTTGGTGATTTTCAATGACAGTTTGGTATTGTCTAGTGACACTTCGGTGCTCTCCGGTGACAATTTGGTGATTTTCGGTGATAGCACGCTATTGTTGGGCAGAAATGTACTGCATTCACCATTTTTAGGTGCAAGTTTAGTCAATTTTGATATTAAGGTTGAGAAAGGGTTGTTAGATTTTGAGTTAAGTAATCGGTTGAGAGACATTTTTGGACCAGAAAATTGGCAAAGTGACCATACGGGTCAGGAACATCAAGAAATCCATCCTCTAAATTCAGGCAACATGAGTAGTTCACATCAACAACAACAACAACAACAGCAGCAACAACAACAGATTGTTCCACCGCAACCGGTGCCAGTCGGAGTCACCTACACAAAATTTGGAGGTTTTTCGGGAGATGATCCCGACACGCATGTGCGGACATTTGAAATTAATTATGCAGTTTTGAATTACCCAGCAGACCCTGCTTATAAAGCCATCGTGTTCCAGTCAACTTTGGTTAATGAAGCTACTCGCTGGTTAACCGAGTATGACTTGAATCATTTTCGACACTATGATGACGTGAAGGATGCATTTCTACAACGATTTCGCTTAAAGAAAAACCCAGCAGAAAGTTTTGATTACCTGCAGAATAACAGGTAGAAGCCACATCAGAATGTGCAAGATTATGCCACTCTATTCCGGACTCATTTACGGTAGTTACCACCAGCACATGCCAACTTACCAGACGACGTCATTACTCAGTGGTTTATAAATGGATTAAACCCCGAGTTGAAACAGATCATGATCATATTATGTGTGGGAGGCATGACCTTGGATGTCATAATTGCAATGGCTTTACAGTTAGAAAATAAAGTGGGTGGATTCATTGAAGATCTAGAGTGGTTGAAGGCGTCCAAGCATTAAAACCAGGATCCTCTGAAGCAAATTTACTGTACTAAATGTAAAAATACAGGACAGAGTAGCTCAGCATGCGCTCTGAATCAGATGTATTGCGCCATTTGTCACACAGAAGACCATACTACGGAGACCTGTCCTTATAATGCAAAGGTCTAGAGTAGAGCGGCTGTCAATGCTATCATCTAGGAACAAGGGCAACCAGCCAGTCACTGCGTACCACCACAAATGAGGAGTACTCCTTACCAAGGATACAAGAATTATAGAGGAGCACGGTCAACTAACTTTGGACAAACTCGGTGGAATGTCGGTCCATCAAGTGAAGGTGCAACTTCCCCACCACCTAAATGTCATTTTTGCGGTGAAATAGGGCATATCCTTAGGTACTGTAAAGATGCGGCTGAGTATGATAAAAGGAAAAAGGAACGACAACACCCGATGGCAAACATGGTGTACATTTCAGCAGTAGACACTCAAACACCAGCGGTACAAACACGCTCAGGAAAGCAATTACAACGAGCTGCGGAGAATTTTGAACCTAGAATTCTTGAACAGCAGAAGGTGTTTACTAAAGCAAGAAAGTGGGCAACCCAAGAACAAACTATTTTTCCTGACCCAGTTCCAGTGACGCAGCAAAGCATATTGCAGGCAGTACTGGAAGGCAGAAATCTGACCCAAATAGTACAGGAGTCCCCACCGGACACTGTACCGGAAACAACAAACTTTGATCCAATATGGGATGTCCTATCCAAGGCATCTATTACACTGCCATTGGGACAACTATTGGCTTTGGTTCTTGGCATGCGTCAACAGTTCCAGCAACAGGTCAGTCGAGGACCTTCATGTGCTCCTTAGACAGCCACAATTCAGCTTGAACTTGATCCGACGGTGGACCATACGGTGCCCTTGATTACGGTCTGGTATAAGAATCATGAAATCACTCAAGTATTAATTGACGGTGGTTCTGGTGTAAACATTGCAATAGCAATACTTTGTCAACGGATGAGATGGACACAAATCGAACCTTTCTAATTTTTTGTCCGAATGGCTGATCAATCCCGAGTTCATCCGGTTGGATTAATACGCAATATTCCTATTACTCTTTAAGGAGTTGTATTTAAGATGACCTTTGTTGTCCTAGAATTACCGGAATCCAGCCTGGAGTATAACCTACTCTTTGGACGACCATGGTTAAAGTAAGCTAAGGTAGTTCAGGATTGGTCAGCACATGAATTGATTTTTAAGAATAATCACCATAAATATGTCGTTCCACTGGACGATATGAAGCCTTGCAACTTGCATGCATGACCATATGTAGTCGAACCTGTACACATGCTGGATGGTCTTTCCGATGTTGAAGAGGAAGCTTTTCTTAAAGCCAACAAGGATCTGATGGCACTCAGAACTGTGGACTTACAAATGGTTGCAGATAACTGGAGTCCGGCAGCCTATACGATAGTACCACTGACCCGTGAACCTGAATCAAGTGTAGCACCCACCTTGGATGATAGGATGCTACAAAAATTGATTCAGTCAGGAGACAACTTGGCCATGCCCCGGCAGTTCTATGTACCGTAAGACCAATTGGTTACCTGCAACTTAGGTGATGAACCTAATCCACGGCCAGTGAAGATCAAGGCGGGACTATCAGAACTTTCCAAGTGTTGGGGGATTCTTGGACAAGAAGGGATTTGAGTGTTTGTAGGAGAAAAGGGAAAGACAAGAAGAAAGATATACACTGTAAGCCTCTCTCGATTGATTATAATAAGACAAATACAATGGTGATGCACAATACAATCCAATGCTTCGGTGCAAAATCCCACAAAGTGCTCAATTACAAAATACCAAAATACCCAAGGTCTTGTTGGTGCCAGCCTCCTCTGTACCAGACCTCCACCTTCTCCAAGCCTGCACTTGTGCACACCTTGCACCAAGCTTCCAATAAGGGGAAGGGATGGACACCTTCTGTCGGCACGCGCACACTGCAATGAGACCTTGGGATCCTTTGGGGACTAGCTTAGCACTTCTCTGCATACTTCTTAGTCACTCTTCATGCACACCTTGCACTTCACTTCTCTGCGTCACACACTGTGTGTCTCTTGCACTTCTCTCTCTTGCCTTGCTTAGACTATGCTCATACCTCATAGTCTTAGAATAGTCCTTGCCTTGATTTGAGTGTCGATTCACGTACGCTCCTAGCTGCAAGAGTATCTTGGTGCTCACTTTGATGTCCCAAGATTTTCTTCACAAGTGGCAGCCAACGAATCCCTATTTTGTCCTATAGTGACTTTAGACTAAACTAAAAAGAATTAATTGGGGCCATACTTTCACTTCTGGGTACGCTGCCGCTTCACATACCTTCACATTTTCCTTTAAAGTATTCACTTGTGCACCAAAGAGGGGGTTCACCTGAACCTTCCAAAAAACTTTAAAAACACTTTGAACCTTAGGGAAATTAGAGAAATACATCTGCAACCTGCAACCCACTTTCTCCAATTTACCCTTTGTGGACAATTAATTGTGCACTACCTGTGCACCTTCACACCTGCACTTCGAACACTTTGACTTTGCCCCTATTGACTTTGATCTTGACCATGTTGACTTTGACCAGTTTGACTTTGACCTTTTGACTTTGACTGTAATTTGACCAGTATGACTTTTAGGGGCTCAACACCAAGATAACTTATTGCAGTTGCTATGCAAATTCTCTGATGTGTTTGCATGGGATTACCGGGATATGAAGGGGTTGGACCCGCGTATCTATCAACATAGGGTTATGCTGAAACCAGATGTCCGGCCTATTAAACAACCCAGCTATAGAATGAATCCTCACTATGCGGCCTAGGTAAAAGCAGAATTGGATTGATTGCTGAAGGTTGGGTTTATTGTCCCGATCGAGGATGCGGAGTGGATTTCCCCTATTGTCATAGTCCCTAAGAAGAATAAGCTATTACGGATATGTGTGGACTACCAGAAGTTAAATGCAGCAATAGTACCTGATCCATTCCCTTTGCCATTTTTTGACACAATGCTAGATTATGTGGCAGGTCGCGAGATGTACTCCTTTTTTGATGGATATAGCGGTTATAATCAAGTACGAATGTCAGAGCAGGACATTCCAAAGACAACATTTATAACCAATTGGGGCATTTATGCATGTTCAGTGATGTGGTTTGGTCTGCGAAATGCTCCAAGTACGTTTCAGCGCTGTATGCAAGAAATTTTCTCTCCTTATCTAACCACATTCGTGAGAGTTTACTTGGATGACTTCTCCTTATCTGGTGATACTATGGCGCATTTGTATCATTTACGGTGCTATTTTTCAAAGTATCGAGAATACCGTTTGTGCTTAAACCCACATAAATTGGTGTTCTCGGTATCTTGTGACAAGTTGCTCAGACACATTATCTCAAAACAGGGGATTCAAGTTGATCTAGATAAGGTGAAGGCCGTACTGGAAGCACCTGCTCCCACAACACCCAAAGAAGTGATGCGCTTCTTGGGACAAATCCGGTGACATGGACGACATTTATGGTGGCTTGCTCATCTGGCCACGCCACTCAATCGACTGATAACCAGTACTCCTCATCAGTTTGAATGGACTGAGGCCTGTCAATGCTCTTTCAATCAGTTGAAGTCACTGTCAATGCAAGCGCCTATTTTACAAGCGCCAAATTGGGAATTGCCATTTCATGTCTTTGTGGATGCATCTAACATTGCAATTGGCAGTGTGCTGATGCAGAAAATGGAAAAATGGTTTCGTCTAGTGTATTATGTGAGTCACAGATTAGCTCCGATGGAGCGAAATTATTCAGTCATTAAACGTGAATGTCTTGGTTTAGTGTATTCGGTGAACAAATTCCGGCATTATTTACTGGGATGCCGCTTCACCTTCCATGTCGATCATGTCGCTTTGGTGTACCTTGTTCGCCAACAACATTTGGGAGGAAGTCTAGCCAGATAGGTCTTGTTGCTCCAAGAGTTTGATTATTCAATAGTACATCGACCTGTGTCTGCATACATACTTGCTGATTTTCTATCTCGATTGGATTCTAGTGAACTTCTGAAAGGAGTTGACTATACGACACCTGCTATCTATGCAACTGAGACTGTACAGGATGACCAACAAGAATTGCCGGTAAAATCCTCCTATTATGACACCTTGATGCTTTTCTTGACCAGTGGATGTCCTCCCGGCACGACCTCTCCTGCTGCTCATCGTAAAGTGGTCATGTATAGTCGACGCTTCGGGCTAATTGTAGGGCAGCTATATTACATGGATCACTCGGGAGTGCTACTAAGATGTGTTTGCCCACACGAAATTGCTTTAGTCATCACAATGGCTCATTCGGCACCAACTGGAGGTCATTTTGCGGTTGACCTGACCCACCGGAAGATCCTACAGAGTGGCTTATGGTGGCCTACAATGTACCGTGATGTGACCAAGTATGTGTGGCAGTGCGATGCGTGTCAGCATTCCAGTCAACCTTTACAACACCATTTCTTTCCACTCCAACTAGTTTTGCCTCTCAAAACCTTTCAGAAATGGGGCTTAAATTTTATTGGACCAATTACACCCCCTGTGACACTTACCAGTAACAAATATAACCTTACATGCACGGATTATGTGACTAGGTGGACCAAAGCTTGGGCTCTATGGTCAGCCACAACGGTTGCGGTCGCTAAATGCTTGTTGAAAGATATTTTTCCATGCTATGGTTTACCTTTGGAGATTGTGACTGATCAAGGTACGCACTTTGCAAACACATTAATGCAAGTGCTTACTAAAACTTTCCAGATTGTGCCAGTTCCCCCCTACTATCCACGCGCGAATGGACTCGTTGAGAGCACCAACAAATCTCTCGTGAACATCTTAAAGAAACTGGTATTAGATTGCCCGGAGAGATCCAACCAATTCCTACCTGCCGTATTATGGGCTTACCGTACAACATATAAAGTGGCGACCGGAACAATGCCCTTCAAGTTTTCTTATGGTTTAGAGGCGATTGCTCCTATGGAACTGGTGGTTCCTAGTCTGCGAGTGGCATTAGAGCAGAAATTACTACCGAAAGAATCTTTCCCTTTCCGATTGGAGGCTTTACAGCCTTTGGATGAACAGTGCCTCGAGAGTTTTCTGGTTTTGTAGGAAGTTCAACTCAGATAAGCAAGAACTCATGATCGTTTCCTTAAACCTCCCTTGTTTACCATCAACCAATTAGTGCTCTTTTATAATGCTAAATCTAACCGAGTTTGCCATTTTGTGTCGTCCCGTACTGGAGCACATAGCCCTTCAATTCTTGGTCGCTGCCTTGAACCTGCAAAAATAGACATACGACATCTCTCATCCATTTTACTCCATGATAGATAATGTAGCCCAAGAAGCAGTTAACCTTTCATCTTTCTTTTTCCGATGCATTCACCGTGAATGTCAAACCATTTCCAAACAACTAGCCAAGAATGAGATCCCTAGGACTCGATTACCGCACCTGCTCACCTTTCTCCTTCCGATGATTCAAGCCGAGCAACCACCTCCATTGAACACGATTCTGTTCCATGAAGAGTCTGTGCAAATGATGGAGATTGACGATGATGCTGACCTTCTTCAATTCTTCCTAGAGGAACGTCGACGATTGAGCCCGTCGCATAGCAAAGTTCTGTCATCTTCCACCATACAAGTGCAGGATACAGCTTCCTCGGCACAAAATCCTTCTCCTCCGTCATCTCCTCCAAAAAAAAACCCTTTCGGATACCGTCATTGAAGAAGTAAAACTTGCCGATAAAGTCGTGTCGCCCGAACCATGATTGATACGACCACCAAAATGGCGCAACGTGCTGATCACCCTCAACCGGAGGAACAGACCGCGCAACCAGATGATTCAACCATCGTGGTAACCACTCTTGCCCTTCTCTCTTCCTCTCAACCAGAGCCTTTACCCTTATCTCCCTCCAAAGTGCCATTGCAACCAAGCCCTCCTACTTCCCCAACCCAGTCAGCCACTCATCCTCTTCCCTCCTCACCGGATTATTCCCCTCCATCCTCCTCTGCCACGGTTTTCAGTTAATCCCTCGCAGCCCATCTCCACCTCTATCATCCCTGACTCCTTAGCCCAATTAGCCCAGATTGGCAACTATCTCCTACAGCTATCCACCCATCCTCCCCATCACCTCAATAAGACTCAGCAATCCCTTCGGCAGTAGTATCAAGCTAAAGTGGATCTGCTTCAAGGAGATATCGCGCCACTTCAAGAAGAAGTGCTCATTGAGAAAGCTGAAGCCAGTTCATTAGAAGAAAGGTTTGGTCTTCTACAAGCCGAATTACAAGAGAAAGACGCTCTTCTTGCTGCCGATGATGAAGAGATTACTCAACTGAAACAGACAGTGATTGATAAGGAAGATGCTAGGACCACCTTAGGAAATCTTCTAGAGAATACAGGTGCAGATCTTGCTCTGGTAGAGCAGAAAGGACAGGAAATGGCAGATCTGGCATTGCAAATGACAACAGAATTAAAAGCCATTACAAAGGAGAGAGAAGATTTTTACAAGACAATGCAATTTCCCAAATTACACCTATATCGTGTCCAAATTGGTTTCCAAATAAAGGAGTAGTACGTTTCATCAAACTAAGATGAGTCATAGTACCAATGGAGGGGAATAGATCTGCATAGCAAATGGGAAAACCCTTTTCCATCAGGATAGACATTCGACTGGTCACTATTGTAATAGTATGACTACAAATAGGAGTCCTACTAACATCTTGGGACCCCTAAAGTAAACCCAAAATGGCCCTATGTTCATATTGAACTAGTTCAAAAGATTGACAAAGTTTTGCGACCTCCGATTGGATATTGAACAAGTGCCCAAGGCCCTACTATAACATCAAAAATCTAGCTTTTGTCTTTTGTCTCTCAGTAGTAGTGTCTAATGTATCCCCTTCCAATGTGGTTCCCTCAATGTGAGTAGTTACATCCTTAGTTACTACATTCAATGCATCATGCACATTACTTTAAAGAGAAATGTTTCTTTGGGATGCACCTCCAACTACCAGTTGACTAGGTATGAATAATGCAATGGATCATATACTACTCCTAGACGTAACATGGCTTGTAATTCCCTCCATCGCACACAAAGTTTGTACTTAAACTTTGGAATTCCTAGCATTAAGTGGTGTGTGTAGAAATCAAAAGCAGATACACAAAATTCACAAGGAATACTCCCTTGTTTTTCTTCAACAAAGCCTTGATTCTAAATCTTGGCGCTAGAAGTACAACGTGGTGATCACCAAAACCCATCCTTCACTTGCTTGAAGATCTCCAAGAGTTTTTGAAGTCCATTGATTCCTAGTTGTCTTCGCAAAACAACCTCCTTTTTTTGTATAAGAACCTTTGAAGCGTTCACTTGAAGCCGTAGTTGTCTATCTTGGAATACCTGAAGAGGTTGAAGAAGAAATACTCCATTTTGAAAGGTGCTTTGAAGGTTCCAAGGATGAGCAAAAAAAAGTGTATTTATGCTTGGAAAAGAAAAAACTTATGGTTCAAAAGTCATATTTTGTTGCTTTTAGAAGAGGCTAAATAATTATCTCCCTGATTCTATGTTGGGAGAGGAAGAAACAAAAGAGAAAACGTATCTCTTGGGTTCTATTATGTGCAAAGAAACACCATTCAGATTTGGCATTTAAAGAGAGAGCAAAGGGAGAATTTTGTGTGTGTGAATGTACGAACCCAAATGGAGCTTGGACGAATCCCATATACAGGTGCAAAAGATATATAGGCTCCTTCACTCTTGTCTTTGCAACCCGAGAGAGAGAGAGAGAGTGTGTGTGTGAGTGAAAGCCTTCCCCCCTTGCATAGTGTTGATTCCTAGCACTAGTAGATCTAGTTTGTTCCAGGCAAAAGTGTGGGAAGGCATGATTCCAGACACTTAGGTTGTCCATTTGTGCTACTTATGGCCGATTTAGGCACCCAAATCCTCGGGAATAGCACTAAAGTTCCCAACAACATGAAGAACTTTGCAGCACTTAAAACCCAAGACCTCCTCCTTGCCCCCGTCAAGACTTAACCACTACAATAAGTGGATTCGTTCTCCTCGAGAGCATATGAACCTTTGCTTAACTATAGACTCTTTTGCCAAACGTACTAGATATGAAAACATTTCTGAATTTAGATATGTCTGAAACAATTGGACACTCATTTTATAGAATTTACTTTATAATGGTCATTGCTAGAAATTAGTGGCTCTAGCTCCACTCCAAATGGGTACCCTAGAAGAAAACCCCTTTCCAATGAAAGGAGATATTACTAGGAGATAACTCATTCACAAACATATATCTCTAGAATAGAATGAGGCTTAGGATATTGTTTATCTTTTGGAGAGAAAGAAACCATCTTTTTTTCAATGGTGGAAACAAATTATTTTTCCCATCACTGACAGAACTAATCAAAAATTCCCTTTTGCAGGTAAAAAATGCAGATTTAATGAGGATCACATTCAAGGAATACACCAAGGCCCTCATAGATCTCCCCTAGAGGAAGAGAAAATAATGGATCATAAAGCACTCTTAGATGGACATAGAGGTCATGCTCTTTTGTTTGAATTGAAGTTGAATTACAAGAATATTGCAATTGTTGTTCCCATATTCATGAGGCACTTCAAAGTGCTAGAGAAGAAAAGATCTTCTCTCTAATGCTCTACTTTTAGGTCAAAAGATTCCATTAATTTATTTCAAAGAAATATACGATGTTTAGTCATTTCTACCCCTACAGCCTTGAGATAGGCACAAATAATGATACTCCTAACAATGATTTGATCGATGATCTTTACCAAGCATATGACTACAACAATATGAATATGGATAGAGTTTTAATGGTGCCTATTCTTGTCTACCCCTATTCCCCTTTTGTTTTTCCTCTCTTTACCCCCTTGGATATGTAACTTTCTAGATTCCCTTATCATGTATTCATCTATTGAGTTCGAGGTCTTCGAAAGCACATGAACAACATAGGGAAGGACAGGAAGCTTGGAGAACACCACAATACAAAATTTATTACCAAGTGAATGTACAAAGATAAGTGACATGTTAGGGTTATATGCATATATACAAGCAAGGGGGGAAAGCCTCCTAAAGATGGAAAAACATTTTTGAAATCCTAAATGTTCACACATATCATTACCAAAATATATCAACAAATCTCCCTTGCGGGTGATCTAGTGAACAAGGAGCTAGCATTCATAAGCAAGTGCCAAGCTATGTGAAAAGAAATCAATCCACAGCAAGAAGTGAGCCCAAAGCTTTGTGGAAATCTTCAAATTTCTCTCTAGATATAGCCTTTGTGAAAAGGTATGCAAAATTATCCTATATGGGCCTTGAACCTAGGGTTCCCCGCAACTACCAATGCACTCTAAATGTAAGGGAAGATGTTGGTGGGAGAAGATTTACCAACACCCAAATAAGAAAAACGGCTTTTAACCCACAAACACACACACAATAGTATTATGAAAGTTTCCCTATAATGTCACAAGTGACCATCATAGGCTGGTTCTTGCTCAACCAAGATATGCATGACCTACCAAGCATGAAGCAAAAACCATTCGTGGAAACATGGGTGTCATAGAAACCAGTCCACCTTGAGTCTAAAAAGCGTGTAAACCTAGCAATAATGACCTGCTTGGATTAAAATAATCCAAGCAGGTACCACTCAAGTAGAAAACTATGTGCTTAATTGTCTGTTAATGCTTGACACCTCACCAATGCATAAATTTATTATTTGAGAGACAAAAAAATGAATATCAAGTCAAGTTATGTTTAAGTAAATCAAGCATATAATAGCCTAGTAATAGTGTACACATCAAATGCATCCCCATCATCCTGAAGACTCAAGCATAAACATGTTCCCATGGAGTGGAAATAGGTTTCCAATTTTCAAGGCTGAAATACTACAATAATGTGTCAATGTATTTTTTTTGACACAAATATACTCCCCCATAAACTTGCATAAATTGAATGCCAAAATAATGATGCAAATGTCCCAAATTTGGAATCTAGAAACGGGCATGCAAATCAGCATTAAATTCAGCAATATGCTTCTCATTAGGACAAATGAGCACTAAGTCATCAACATATACAAGAATAATTAGAATTATATCATCTACATGTTTAACATGTAAGGTCATCTTAGTTGGTTTGCTCTCAAAACCATGTGCTAGTGTCATACATGCCTTTTCAATCTGCAAACTTTGTTTTGATGCCCTTTTTGCACAAAACCATGGGGTTTGAAAACATACACTTCTCCATGTAAATCACCATTCAAGAATGTAATTATAATGTCCAACTGATGTACACTCCAACCATCATGATCTGCAAGTGCACAAATGCTATGAATGGTGGTTGTTTGGCATATGGTAGCAAAGGTTTGATCAAAATCAGGGCCTCTCTCTTGAGCATAACCTTTGGCAACAAGTCTAGCCTTATACCTATCAAATCTTCCATCATTCTTAAATTTCAACATGTATACCCATTTGGTTCCAATAGCCTTTTTGCTTGAGGAAAATCACACAAAGGCCAAGTACCATTCTTCATAATAGCATCATGTTACCTTTGCTCTTTATCTATACTTGTCCGCTACTACTCCCTATGTAATTGCCTGTAGTAACCTTCCCCAAATGATATTCAATCTTAATTCTACACTTCACAATACAATGATACTTTGCAATTCTTACAAATTATCACTTAACCTTATCACCACTTCACTTCAAAGTCAAATGTTATAACTTCATTATTGTATCCAATTACAAAACTCGAGCGCTACAACTTAACATTCACTTTGACACTTACAAATAATATCTAATTGTGTCAAATATCAACCATGCTAATCTTCATTGGAATTAAACTTTTACTACACATTAATTAATTATTAATTAACAATGCACTGACAAACAACTGAGCATCGGAATTAAACTTTAACTACACATTAATTAATTATTAATTAACAATGCACTGACAAACAACTGATCCAAAAATACTAAACACACTGATTAAGGAAGTCCGTCTGCACAGCACTCCTCCACTATGAACGGATCCTCCGGACTCATCGTGCCGGACTCACGCCCATGCGACTCTTCTTGTATTAATTCATAGATAACAAAGTACAATGGTTGGCCAATATGGCACTTCACCAAAATTATGGTTAATTACAATTGATTGCACTGGCGTCCTAACATTGGCATGCATGGTTGGCTCAAAACCTAAGGAAAAGAATTGTCATCTACTAGGCCTTGGATATACAAGGTGCAGGCTTCTTCAAAACTTTGTTTTATTTCCTTTTGTAGAGCTTTCAATAATATCTGTACATGCTCTACATCGAGACGTTGGGCATACGAGCTTGAAGATCTTGGAAAAGCGCCTTTATCTATGATGGATTGACTCTATTCTACGAAAAGAGATTCAATAAATAAAATTCATTCTTCAGAGCTGTGTGATACTGGATTTTCCTATCTTCAACTTCCGCTTCCATCTTCTTCTAGATTTTAGTCTGATTAGTGAGCATAGTTTCCAAATGTTGCAGTTTTTGTGCTTAAAATTTGGTGGTCTTGAAATATCTCGTCTTTCTTTTTTACTAGCCTCTAATTCCTTCTTCAACTATATTGTGCCACTACTCTCTAAAGTTAATTCTTGAGCTTTCCAAAAGAGTTCTTCCTTTGTTGCTGCTAGCTCTATTTCCCATTGAGCATGTTTTGTGTTGATTGTTGTATAGGTGTTGGGCCCATAAAAGTCATAATGGTCAAAGTCAATTGCAGTCAAAGTCAACTATAGTCAAAGTCAAAAGGTCAAAGTCAAACCAATCAAAGTCAACAAGGTCAAGGTCAAAGTCAACATGGAAAAAGTCAAATTGTTTGAAGTGCACGTGTCAAGGTGCACAAGTAGTGCACAAATAAGTGGTTCACCAAGGGTAAATTGGAGAACGTTGGTCGCAGGTTGCAGAGGTATTTCTCTAATTTCTCTAAGGTTCAAAGTGTTTTTAAAGTGTTTTGGAAGGTTCAGGTGAACCCTCTCTTAGGTGCACAAGTGAAGAATTAAAAGGCAAAATGTGAAGGTATGTGAAGCGGCAGCATACGCAGAAGTGAAAGTATGGCCCCCCAATTAAAATTCTTGTTTTAGTCTAAAGTCACTACAGGCTATCAAAGTGAGCAGATACTCTTGCAGTTAGGAGTGTACGTGAATTGACACACAAATCAAGACAAGGACTATTCTTGGACTAGCAAGGCTAAGCAAAGGTGAGCATAGTCTACGTTAGGCAAGAGAGAGAAGTGCAAGAGACACACACAATGTGCGATGCAGAGAAGTGAAGTGCAAGGTGTGCATGAGGAGTGACTAAGGAAGTGTGCAGAGAATGCTAAGCTAGTCCCCCCAAGGATCCCAAGGTCCCATTGAAGTTGTGTGCGTGTCGATAGAAGGTGTCCATCCCTCCCTCTTATTGGAAGCTTGGTGCAAGGTGTGCACAAGTGCAGGCTTGGAGAAGGTGGAGGTCTGGCGTAGAGAAGGCCGGCAGCAACAAGACTGTTGCTCTAGCACAATGGTGAGAACCACGTTAAGAAGCTTCACCTCCTTAATGTCAATCCGTGGGAGAGGTAGGAGTGATATGAAGATCGTGAACATGAGATGATGTGAGAGTGAAGGTGAGAAGCACAAAGATGCACACACACATACACACACACAATGAAGAGACAAGCAAGACACAATGGAAGGTGGGAAATTAGCTCTATTACTCAAGAATACTCTTACAAGCTCAAATTAGCTCTAAGCTCACACTAACCAAAATGAACCAACCTCAAAAATGAGCTCTCTAGCTCTTTTTATAGTTTCTAGACTAGTTTTGACCGGTTTCACATCTAGTGACCGGCATAGTTAAAAAATAGGTCCTAGAAGCTATTTGGTAGGGTAAACGATGTCTAAAAATAACGAAAATTGGTACGCATAGTCTACCTAAGCTCCTCAAGCTCGAGGACTCCTCGGCTTGCACAAAATGGAGCTATGAATTACAAAATGGGGTTTTGTCTATATTACATATGTTACAAGAGTGATGAAAATCACTGTTGGATATTTGGAGAGGTAATAAAAACATAATTGTTTGAAAAAATGATCCGACTGGCTCCCTGCTCCGTCTTTACATGCTTCCATGTCGTGTGTGCCTCTGACTGCTTCCAACACCCCCCTCCCTCTCGCTTCTGTCGTCCTCAACAGAACCTTGTTGTGCGGTCTGCCGGATGTAGTTTTGTAGGAGGTCGTGAGCGAGGGTGTGCTCAGATACTCGAATGCCTCGGGCCAGATCAGCCTCGAGCTTCTCCCAGTCGATCGGTTGCGGTTCGTCGGGTGGGGGAGTTGATAATGCGTGGAATAAACCATTCGCTCACAGGCAAAAAGTTGCAATAAATGTGTGGGCCTGCTGATGAATACCTCGGAATGGTATTCCCAAAACCCGGTGGTGAACATCTCTTCAAAGGTTTGTTTGTAGCATGCCGGGAGGTATTTTATCCTACAGTGCCAGGCATAACACACCCGGAGCGATGGCGTTGTGCTCATGTCATATACTAGATCAAAATTACCATGCTCAAATCCCGGGGTGTTTACATGCGGTGCCTTGACGCGTCGGAAGACTTTAAATATCTTTGCATCATGTCAAAAATTTTGACAGTCATATGCGCGGCGATATCATCCATATGCTTCAGGCGAGGGAGCCAGTGACGGATTGTAGCCATCATATAACCAACAGTGGGCAACTCGGTGGGCGGCTTGAAGTAGGGGTAATTCAGCCAATCCTGACACTGCCTATTGTTTTGTACTTTGATAGCGAATGCAGTCCAGGAGCGGCGTCGTGGTACTGGTCCCCAGCAAGGATTATACTTTAAATGTAAGGGCGCTTTCACCCATGTGCTCATCATTTCTGGGTACTCCTGTAAAAGACGTGTACGCCAATCTGGTTGATAAATAGTGCCTTGTTGCGCATCCAGTGCCAAGTCTTCTGGCTCGAACTCGGTTGCATGTGATGGCTTCTTGCCAGTTCGCTTTTCTATGGCCAGCTAGTATTCGGCCATTAGCATGAAGTAAGGTTTGTATTGAAGCTCATGCCCGGATATGTACCTGCGTGGGGCCAATTGAGCAAAGTAGGGAGATTGCAAAATTCGTTCTTCAATCATCGCCATAGCATGCAGCTGGGCCCCGACTCTAGCTGAGTGCGTTGTTCCAATCTCCTCCACAGTCTTCATCCATGCGGGGGTCGGAAGTTCATAGGTCATCTGGCCTTCGGTCGTGACTTGTCCGCCTAGGATGGGGATTGGCTCGTATGCTTCTTCAAACGTTTCCTCCACCGGAATGGTTATGTTCTCGTCGTCAGCTGGGATCTCCGGTGGGGAATCAGGCCGTGGTGGTGCTTCGTATACATCTATGCGTGATTGGAGAGTGGTTACCTGGGCCCGTAATGCGTTTAGTTCCTCTATGAGTTCAGGAGAGGGGTCCACAGGTTCTGGTACTTCTGCTGCCACTGGTAGTTGTTGTGGTGCCGTTTCTCTGAGCTGTAGTAACTTGTGATCTTCTTTTAGCTTCTGATGCTCTTCGTTCATTCGATCGTAGTCCTCTAGCAGTCGAACGTGGTCATCTAGCAACATCCGCATCGATTCAGATGGGATTGCCTTGAATCTGCTCGGACTTAATGGTTGTTCAGGGTGGTCCAGTGCCGCTTCCAAATTTTCTCTATTCTGCGCTTGGAGTCTCACGTTCTCCTCCTGGGCTGCGGCTAGGTGCCTCCTGAGTAGGCCCATATTTCTGGTCAGCGTCGCGTTCCTAATTGTTTGGGCTCGAAGCAGGTTGTCCAGATCAGCAGTGGCTTCTTTTGTCTTCTCTTCACATTCTAGCTCTAGCTTATGATATGCCTCTCTTAGTTCTTGGTGTCGCGTATTTAACGAGGCATTCTCGATTGATAATGAATTGAGCTGCGACTGCAATTCATTGGTCGTCCTCTGCAGCTGTTGATAATTGTTGCCCAGAGATGCGAACTCATCTCGTACTTGTGACATGCATGTGAACATTTGTTGAAGTGTGGTGTCTATGGTTGGCGATAATAGTAATGGAGTGCTAAGTGAGGATGCAGTGGAAGTAGATGCAGCGGGAATGGGAAATGGGGTAGGTGGATGCAGTGGTGATCGTGGAAAATTGTGACGTACCTAAATATGATGGTGCTGTGAGTGGAGTGGGTGTTGGTGCGGTGGGTGGTGAGATGTCCATGTCATTGGACATGTCAAGTGCGGTGACTGTGAAAAGCGGTGTGTATGTGGGTGGTTGTGTAGGTGTGAAGACGGGATTTACAAATGTAGAGTAATTTATAGGGGGGATGGCTGGAGTAGCTTGGTGAAAAGGGGATATAGGGGTTATGGTGGGTTGGGGAGGTGAAACTGGTGAGAAGGTTAGTGGGGTTAGAAAGGTGAAAGGGGGTCTTAAAGGTGGGGGAAAGGATGGGAAGGATGAAGGGGTGAAGGGGTTAACATGTAGACGCGGAGGGTTGGGTGTGGGCATGGTGGCATGAATGGGCAGGGCAAAGGGTGTGGCTATGTTGCCGTGGACTGGTGTGGATGTGGGAGGAGCAGGTGGGTGTGCGGGGGATACAGGATGGATTGGTGAAACTTGAGGTGAGAGAGGAGTAGATGGTGTGGATGTTATTTCAAGGATAGTGGTAGTATGTACAACGGTAGTATGTGGTGGGGAGTCGACTAGGATGGCTTCTTCGGTGAAGGATCTTTCCGGCCGTAGGCGTGCATCTTGCGCCTGGTGGGATGATTGAGCACCTACCGGAACTCGAATATATTGACCGGGCTTTGATAGCAGGCGAACTCTGCGAGGGTCATATTGGGGGAGTGGCTTCCTTTGTAAATATCTCAGTGCTTCGACCGGGCCGATGGATTGGACCAGTTCTCTGAACCCTCTGATGTAGACTTCTTCAAATCCTCCGGAGACTAGTTCTTGTTCGATTAGGGCCTGGCTCTCTTCTTCAGTCAATTTCTTCCGTGCCCAGACTTTCTCCATCGTACGATATAATTTCTTGATTGCCAGCGTGTAAGCTGCTGCTTCGAAAGTCTCCTCTTCGTGCGTGCTGGTGTCACCGTGTGCATCGGTTTGTTGGCCTTGGCCGTCTGTCTGTCCTTGTTCTTGGGAATCATGTGTGCCCTGGCTGGCTTCGTCATCACCTTCGTCATCGTCGGTGGCTGTTCGTTCATCATCAGAGCTCGACACAACTTGTCCCTGTGGCAGATCCCGCGGTGTGGTAGGGTAACTGGGGCATTCATATTCTTGAGAGAACATCTGTGCCTCTGAAAACTGGAATTCATTTGAGAATGCATCAGGCATTTCAAAATCGAATGTTGTGTTTATTGGTTCTGCCTCCATGTGTGGTATTGGGAAAGAAAAGGCGTCCGCACCAATAGTGGTGGGAGCTTCTGCTGTCGTGGTGGTGGGTTCTGTGGTTGTAGCTGCCTGAGGTGCAGCGGTACTAGTAGTGCCCTCCGTGACCGCTGGTCTAGACAACCTTATGCGAATAGGTTGCACTGTGGGAGCGGCTTCTGTCGGTGATCGCTCTGGAGAGGGTTGTGGAGATGGTGACTCTGGCACTTGGAGGCAAGGAATGGTGCCTCTCATGCGCTTACGTACCCGTGTTCTGCTGGGCTTCCTGGCTTTCTTCGTCGTTCCTTTGAATGCCTTCAGCTCTTCTCCTGTTAATGCACGTTCAACTGGCAAATCATAGGCTAAGCACATATAAACAATTCTTGTCAGCGCACAACAACCATTAAGCACTTTCTTTCGTTCCCATCTGTGTTGTGCCAAATACATTTGATCAATGATCCAGCTCGCCAGATCAACAGTCTGAGGTCCGGTACACGCTAAGTACAATCCAAACCATATTCTTTTGTGTGGCATGGTAAATTTGTCCTGAGCGGGGAATGCAAAATGTTGCATGCATATCCGTAGCGGCTTTGACAGCTTAGGTGTAATTGCTGAGATCTCCTCCCACTTAGTGACATCCCCACGTTTCATAGGGTCTGGAATTAATCTTTCTCGATCTGTGGGTGTGTGGGTGCCATGAATTTTGATGGCCGCTCTGATTAAATCCTTTGAGAGGTAAAACCTTTTGTAGGGTGGATCATCCACTAAAGAAGGCAAAATAAAAGTTCCGGGGATATCCTTATTCTCTGAGGCCAGCAAAGTAGTGATTAAGTAATAACACCTGTAAAAGTCAGGTTTGGGCAGAGGATCACTGAAATACTCCGTGAAGCCTGCTCTGGCCCAAACGTGAGTTAAATCCTGGGTGTTCTGTAGGGCTTCGAACTCTCTGGAGAAGAATTGGTATTTTCCCCAAGTGCGGTCATCAAATGTCAAAGTAGATTCAAATATGAAATCCGCGTCCGCTAAGGGTCCTGCAAGTCCCTGAAACCAGTGAGAGTTACGGTGTATCTTTTCTGTGTAGCCCATAGGTGTGTTGTCGATCGGCATGGGCCCTGGAATTCCTTGGAATTCTGGCGGTGGAGCAGTCGGGTGGGATTCTGCTCGTAACACGTTGAGGGGCACTGCCGCTACACTGGGGCCTGCTCCTGATGGTCCTTCGTCGGTTTGCATGATGACTGGTGGGTTAATGAGAAAGATCTGCTACAAAAGATTAACACATTAGCATGGAAATTAATTATGATCCCATTAAGGTGAGACCGCAATCCCTTTCCATAACTGATGCGTAACCCGTGTAGCCAAGTGCTGTGATGTGATGGATGCAATGCTTCTTGCAGCACTAGTGCAGGTCTCTATACACCTACACGTTTCAGATGATGCATACGTTCCTTGATGAGATGAGATTATGAGTGACGTGTGATGATGGTGGGTGAATTTATACAAGGTTTAAAGGTTAGTGATTTATTACAAGGTTGTATGTTAGTCGGGGGGGTAGTTTTGTCAGACATGGGGTTAGGGGAAGACGATTGGACACGCTTCGGTATCCATTTCCTAAGAGTCTTTGAGTGGGTGGTGGGTTTCTGTTGAGGGGCAAAAGGTAGTATCGGGTGTGGTGGTATTGAGGGATGGAAAGATTTGTGAGGGGTATATATTACATGGCTTAAGGGTTGAGCTACGATACATGGTTTGGGTACCCAAATCTGCGTGGGTGTGGGTCTATGGATAAGGTATTTCTTGGCGATCCAAATTTGTCGAATGCTCGAACCTGTAGAAGAAGGTCGAGGGGATGGTGGATACCGATTCTGTTTCTGTTCTGCCTTTTTCTTGTCGATCTCTGCTTGGTTGGAGTTCTTCGGTGCTTTTTGTCCTTTTGGCACCCAGATTTGTCTGGTGCCGCTTCCTTTGGGTGGCCTAGACTGCTTTCCTTGTTGTGTCTTCTGATACTGCCGTCGGTCTGGGTTCCTTCGTCGTGGGTGACTCTGTTGTTGTTGAGGTTGAGAGGTCGGATGGACGCTCTGCTTTGGAAAAGAAGGGAGATCCAATACTTGCGTGACCTGCCCATTAGGAAGTGATTCGTTCTTTAACTTTAATCTAGGCCAGTCCGCAACAAGTTTGGAAGGTTGAGCACCGCAGGGTGTCGTGCTCATTTGGCCGCTGATGCAACCCACCTGACCGCTGATTGTGTCCATCTGCCCTAGCGGATGGGTAGCTGCCTCTTCTAGTTTGCAGGAAGTCCCAGGGAAGATCTCTTGTCGTCCTTCTGATTGACAACTGTCCATAGCCAAGCCCGAGTGGGTTGGTGTAGACGTAACGTGACTGGTCTGATCAAAGATCTTCCGGTCTTCCGTCGCAGGTATTTCATAGGGTCTAGGGTTACAACCGTCAGGCGGAATGCCGTTAGGGAAGTCAAGCGGTATCACTCGCTTCTGCTCTGAGGTTCCAATCTGTAAGGAGCCTTGTCTAAGATTTAAGTCCATTGAGTGATCGTATAGCCAATCTTGGCCAAGGATTAGGGGTTCTATCAGGTCGTCATCATGGCACACTAGTAGCTTCGCCGTCATGGTCACATCCTTTATGAGGATAGGAAGGTCCACCTCACCCATGCAAGGGGTTTCCATGCCTCCTAGGCCTATGAGGTATGCCTCAATTGGCCGCATTTCTATTCCTGAATCCTTATAGTGGGACCATCTAATCGCACTAGTCGCAGCACCTGAGTCAATTAAAGCCCTGAGTTCTTGGCAAGGATTGCCGTGCTCTAGCCTAACCGTAATGAATGGTCTCCTGTCCACTATGCTAGGATGAGTGGTTGACTTTACTTGACACATGGCCATGGGATATCTGGGTGATGTTTCCAGATGGTTATAATGTTCTCTCCCTAGTCCTCGTCTTCTTAGCTTCATGCGCTTAATGCGTTCTATGGCTTCTGCCTGAGCTTCCGCTCGTATTCTATTTTCTTCCTCCTTACGCTTCTTGGCCAACGTGAGTCGTCTAAGCATATCCTCAGTAAGAGGTTCCTGATATAGCTTGACTCTACAGCCACTAATGTAATTGGGCATTATATCTCCTTCTAAGGTGGCTAACTGTACTGCTCCACTTGTTGAAAGTCTGTTAATGATCATAGGTCCATAACCTCGCTTTTCTAACTTCCGTGCATGTTGTTTCAGCGTATACACTAGAACCAAATCTCCTTCTTTTAGGCCTTTATCTTTCACATGTGCATCAAAATATGCTTTCTGTCGCTTCTTCGCTGCATATATTCCCGCTGCTGCTTTCAGCCTGGTTTCTCCTAATCGTTCCAAGTCCATTATTCTCGCTGATAATTCATGGCCGGTCCACTGATGTTCTTGTGCAACCTTAAGTGTCGGTATCAAGAAGTCCAAAGGAAGCACAGCATTCTGACCAAAAACCATCTGAAAGGGAGTTGCATTGAGTACGGTCTTGTAGGCCACTCGATATGCCCAAACAGCGTGGTGTAACTGTTTGTCCCAATCTGAACGTTTGTTGTTCACGAGTTTCGTCAGTACGTTACAAAGTATCTTGTTAGTGCTTTCAGCCTGACCATTGGCCTGAGGATGATATGGTGCAGATTTCTTGTGAATCACCATAAAATCCTGTAACAAATATTCAATGACTTGGTTTAGAAAGTGAGTGCCTCGATCGCTCACTAACTCTATAGGCAATCCATATCTTGTAAAGACATTTTCAAATAAGAATTTTGCAGTCGTGTGAGCATCATTCTTTTTTGTGGCTTTTGCCTCTACCCATTTGGTTAGATAATCTGTGGCAACAATAATGTATTCCGCATGTGTACCTTTTGCAGGGGGGTTAATGGGTCCTACAAAGTCTATACCCCACTTAGAAAATGCACGTCCGCCCATCATGGGTTTCAATGGCATTTCATCTCTGCGAGTAGGAAACTGAGTTCTTTGGCACACGTCACATCTCTTTACATAGGTATGTGCATCCATGTGAAGAGTGGGCCACCATAATCCTGCAAAGAGAATGGCTTTGACTATCCTATCTGGTCCAAAGTGACCTCCTGCAACACCTTGGTGTGCAGTCTCTAGTATGCTCAGATAATCGCTTTCATGAACACATTGTCTTAAATATCCATCTCGTCCTCTTTTGTATAAATTATCGCCAATAAGTGAATAGTCTTGAGCTTCCTGCTCTAGACTGCGTTGTCGAGCTAAGGTCATGCCTTGAGGGAATGTGGTCGTCCTCAAGTATGTTACTAAAGGTTCACTCCAGTCTGGTGTGAGAGACACGTGATATAGTGTCGCATGCTCTACTGGTGGTCTTTTACAACACAACTTGTAGACATCTGCTTCCATAGAAGGCCAATATACTCCTAATCTATGCAGAGTCTGTAATGTTCGATGTTTTGAATGGTGTTGCTTTAGTGCACCTATGTGTGCTAATTGCAACCAATTCGCATGTTCTGATTCATCTACACAACAAGCAAGAATCTTTTGATTATCCTGTTTATATATGCTTCCGGCCATTATTTGATATTTCTGAGACTTGGTAATCTCTCCTTCTTTGATCTTTATCCTAGGATTCTTGGGTCCGTATGTCAGAATAGGGACTATAGGTTTAGCCCATTCTGGTGCTATCTCAAGGTTAAACAAGTATGCATCTGGTAATTCATCTGCTACTCCTTGAGGAGCTTCTCCTGAGGTTAATCTTGAAAGGTGGTCGGCTCTAAGATGTGTCTTTCCTTTCCTGACTACTACTTCAAAATCGTACTCCATGAGCAATAGAAACCAGCGTATTAATCGAACTGTGTTACATGGTTTGTTGACTAAATATAATAGGGCTTGATGATCTGTAAAGAACTTGAATTTGTTGGCCAACAAGTAGTGCCTAAACTTCTTTACAGCGTAGATCATCCCTAATCCTTCTCGTTCCGTCGTGGTGTAATTTCTTTCTGCTACGTTCAATTGTCTGCTCGCGTAAGCTATGGGGAGATCTATATTACCTTCATTCGTGGGTTGTGCTAACACACATCCTATGGCATAATTGGATGCATCCACATGTACATGGAATGACTTACTCCAATCTGGGGTTGTCAATATAGGTGCTGAGCACAAGCGTCGTTTATGTTCATTGAATGAATTTTCACATTCATCTGTCCATTCAAAATTGGTTAAAAGAGAGTACAGAGGCTTGGCTATGATTGCATACATGTGTATGAATCTCTTATAATAACCACAATGGCCCATAAATGCCTGTACCTCTTTCACATTAGTTGGTCTAGGTAATTCTGCAATTACCTTCACCTTTTCCTCATCCGTGGAGATTCCATTTTTTGACACAATGTGTCCTAGAATTTTGCCTTGTCTGACCATGAAAACGCATTTTTCTGGGTTCAAACAAACCTGATACTCTCGACATTTGTCAAATATTTTTCTTAACTCTGGGATATGTTTCTGTCTTACATTTGAATGAGCACATAAGTCATCGACGTAAACTTCCAAGCTCTTGCGTAAGAATTCCTTGAAAACATGACACATGAGTCGCTGGAAAGTGACGGGTGCATTTGTTAAGCCAAATGGCATTACACGAAATGCAAATATGCCCCATTCTGTGGCAAAAGCCGTCTTGTGTTGATCTTCTGGAGCAATGGCTACTTGATTATAGCCTGAGAATCCATCAAGAAAGCTGTAAACTTCCTTGCCCGCAACTCTTTCCAATAGGTGTTCTGTGATAGGAAGAGGATAACTATCTCTAATCGTGGTGGCATTAACTTTTTTAAGGTTAATACACACACGCAATTTTCCATTCTTCTTGGGCACAACCACAATGGGGGATACCCATTCGGTATGCTCAATTTCGTAAATGAATCCTGCTTCTATCAAGCGATCTATCTCCTCTTTAATCTTCGCAGCGTAGTTATCATTGTACGTGTAAGGTTTCTGTTTTGTCGGTTTTGCATCTGGAGTCATAGGGATTCTATGAGAGCATATATCTGGGTCTACTCCCTTTAAATCTTTGTAACTCCAAGCAAAAACATCTCTATATTCGCGCAATAAGGTAACTAATTCTTCTTCTTCTTCCTTCGTCAAATCATGCCCTATGTATGTGCATTTTTCTTCTTCTCCTTCTATGGCAACTATTACTTTCTTGGTTTTCTCTCGATTATCATATACTTGCCCGTCATTCGCCTTTCTATTGGGCATTCGTACCATGATTCTTCTATCTTCGATTTCATATTTCTTGAAATTCTCGGGTACTTCAAACAAAGATTCTTCTTTTTCTGTCATGGTTTCTTTCTTCTTCCTTTTCTTGCCTTCACTCTTAGTAGTCACTTCTGTGGCTAACCTTACCTCGTTCGTAATTTCCTTGTGTCTCTGAGTGTGATTCTCTACTTCGTAGAAATATTCTTCCTCTGATGCAAAGGGTGGGTCCATGATAATTGATTCTAAATCAAAATCGCTCGCATCCTCAAATGCATCAGTGTCTGGTTCACACTCTTCTAAAATTGCATCGCCCATGATTGGCTCTATCGTGAAAACTGAAATGTCATAGCCATCCTCGTCACAGTGGGGTGTCCATTGTTCTTCATTGATGGCTACATCCATGGTTGCTAGGATTTCCGCCCAACCATGGGGTTCAAACTCTTCGTCTGGAAATACTACCGGTGCGTAGGCTGGATCCTGAAGGGCTCGTGGATGTTGTTCTGCACCTAAGGTCCTTGCTTCTAATCGTTCTTCCTCTTGTTTGGCTACTTTACACATCCATAAATGGGTATCCTCATGCAACCAAGAAGGATCTGATTCTAATGAGTGCACGGATTCCGTCTCTACTGGTGTTTTATGGATGGTATTCCATTGTATTGGGGGTACATCTCTATGTGAATAGTCTTTAAGATCGACTTTGGTAGTCACTCCTAAATGTTGCAAGTACAAAGAATTAGTTCCCCAATCCTGTACAATTTGCAACTGACGCATGAATGGTCGTCCCAATATCATCTCATAAGCACGATTTTTCGCAAAATCACAAATGGCGAAAGTATGCTCAAATTCTACACCACAAGTGGTGAGAGATATGCCTTCTAGTAAGCCTAATGGTTTTTCTATGTGTCCATCAGCCATTTGTAGTTTCATCCTGGTGGGTCTGAGTGCTGGCTTACCCCAACGTTTCCACAAAGCGGTGGTAGCGATGGCTACTCCGGCTCCCGAATCTAAGATGGCTTTCGTGGTGTAGCCCTGATGGGTTATTGGAAGATATGTGTTACCTTCCTCTCCTTCGCTTACGTCTCCAATCTTTTCCACAGGTACCTCTGGTACCTTCTTATGTGATCCTATCTGAGAGGGTGTGGTAGCTAGCTCAGGGAATTGATTTGCTACGTGCTTCCACAATTCTGGTTTTACCTTTAACAATTCCTCCAGAGTGAGATTACACTGTACTTTAGTGTTCTTGATCACTTCCGTGTTCCTAGGGATCACTGATTCTTCGTTCCTCACTATTATCGTGGGTGCTCTCATACTAATAGACTTTGCTTCCCAAGGTCCTGTGAACTGAGGTAATTCTTGTAGAGAATTAGATTCAAATCCTGTGGGTTCACTCAGTTGCTCCACCTCTACATCATCATATATAGAGGGGATGTCTTGGGGAAATTGTTCCTGCAAGTCATCTATTTCTTGAATAGGAGGATGAGTTCCTTGTTCTTTTCTCCATTTCTCTTCTTGGATCTCCCTCAAAAATTCATGTGAGTACCTATGTATGGAAGACAAATTGTCTTGACTTTCTGTATTGGGTACTTGAGACAGGGATGGTGCATTCCTTTCCTGTGTCTCTGGGATAATAGGGTTCCTAGACTGATCCTTTTTCTCTTTGCTTTCTATCAAGTGTTCTAGCCTCTCCATTAACCCTTGAAAGTGTAGTTCTGGTTTTGCCATGTTATTCCAATTAAGATATCTAGAGGCTTCGAATAAAGCTTGTGCTAACTCTACCATCTTCATGCGAAGTTTAGTTCTCTCAATTTCTAGATCAGCTCGAGGGTAGTTTTTACTCATTTCCGTTACTTGAGGTCCCTCTTTTATTCTAGCCTGATATGCACGAAACATCATGTCTCAATCTTCTGGTATGGGTTCTGCTAAAACTGATCCTGATTTCTGAGCTGGATTTTCTTGGTTTAATTCTTGTGAAGTCAATTCTTGGATTTTGGCTCTAGATTCCCTTAAACTTCCTTCCAACTCAGTTATCTTTTTACTCCACTTTCTCTTGATTCTTTCTCTAGAATCTTTCCAAGACTTTGTCTTTTTACTGCTAGATTCTGCAACTTCACTAGTTCCGGCTACTTTCTCTTGATTAAGTTGTTGGTTTTGTAAGAGCGCCTGGGCTCTGGTTATAGCTTGGATAGGCACGTATGTAGGGTTGGATCCATCTGCGTTGTTTACAATACCTATCACGTTGATCGGTGTCACATTCGAAGCGTTAATTGGGTTCTTAGGACAATCTTTGATTATGTGCTCTTTGCCACAGTCGGCACAAAAGCCTTGGATGCTATAGTACTGTGATTACCTTGCTATTGGGGGATGTGGACAATCCTTTATGAAGTGATCTCCTTGGCACCTAAAGCATGGTCCTCTAGGACCCTGTGGTCTCTGTTGTCTCAATTGGGGCCGTGGGTTTGGGTTTGCGTACATCACATTAGTATAATCTGGCTCCCAACTAGGTTCCATTGGAGGACTATCATAATGATATGTCTCCACATGTTCTGGTGACTCCGTGTAATAAGCGGGTGGACTAGTTACATGAGTAGAGTCAAAACTGTTTGAGTTCGGGTCACTTTCGGTGATCAAGGGTGAAGAAGGCACTAAGGCCCTACTTAGGTTCTCTTCTGCAGCAGCGTATTTGACTGAGATGACATTCGCTGGTGGAGGTGGCTGCTGGGCTAAGACGGGTTGAGGTCTCTGTTGAGCCTGGTATGGGTAGTTCTGGGGAGGCCTATAGTAATAAGGCTGAGCATTGTATTGGCCTTGATACCTACCTGGCTGCTGGTATGTTTGCGGGTAGTTCTGTCTCACGGTTTTTTTGTTGTATGGGCAGTCCTGAGCCGTATGATTCGTGTATCTTCTCTCAATTGTACAATATTGGCCACTAGGGTTGGCTTGAGGTTGAGGTGCATTGGGGCACACGTTTGCCAAATGATTTCCACCACAAGTGTAACAACGTACATTGGTTGGCAGCTTGGGCACCTGTTTACTAGAAACTCCTAGTTTTTGGGCCACTTTTTCTGCTAGGTCCTCTATCGAATTAGACAATTTTGTGGATGCTAGAGAAGAACAGTCTGAGTCCTTATAGACCTTTGAGAGTTCTAATTCATCTCCTAGGTTGTCCTCGATGTCTATACATATTCTTACACACTCCTCTAGCGTTCTGGGTTCTTTTAGGTACACATAGGAGCGTAGTTTAGCGCTCAACAAGCCATCTAGGAACAGTGATACTTGTTTGGCTTGTGAGGGTAGCTCTTGCATTGGACATCGTTCAACATATTGTCTGAATCTACGTCCTGCCAGTCTAACTGTTTCCTGAGGGGTTTGTTTAAAGCTATGAATCAACGAAGACGTGTCATGCCTAATCCCACTTTTAGAGAATTCAGTGATGAATGACTCTAAAAAGTGATGGATGTCTCTAAATTGCCTTTGTTGCAATGGTTGGAACCAAGTTAAAGTGGTATTCTTTAACGTTAGTCCAAATGCATTGTATTGCGTGAACATGTCTTCAACTTGTTCTGCTCTTAGTACTTGCTTGAATTCTACGACGTGGTCATAGGGATCTCCTGTCCCATCAAAGTAATTCTTCATTGATTTTACTAACTGTGTGGGTCTCAATACTCTTGCGTGTTCGCGTGGTCTAGGTAGAGGAAAATCATCTCTACCACCTGGTATTCCATGATCTCTTTGTCTATCCATTCTATTAGTGTTCGTGGTTGTTCTATCTCTCCCTATGGGATGATTGAAGCTTACTTCCGGTCTCTCGTTATTTCCTTCTCTTTGATTTCCATGGGCTGAGGATGTTCCTGCCCCTTGTTGACTTGTATTCATGTTCGTTCTAGATGGAGGGAACACCAATTCACCTCTCCATGTGTATGTGTTTTTAGCGCGGTCAGGCACCACAAAGACTCTTTCTGAAGTCTCGTCCAGGTATACAACCTTTCCAGGTGTATCTGGGTCCTTGAATTCATAAATTGTAATGATGCCTATCTCACCAGGGTGTTCCTTTCTGTACCTCCAAAAGGCTTCATCTGTCTCTTTATTTACAAACAACTCGGTGCTCCTGTTATCTTGAGGAATCCACTCTAGGATGAGTACTCTTGTTAATACGGATTTCCCTCTAGGTGTTCTAGGTTCTTCTAACGGTTCTTTTCCTTGAAATTTCGCTTCCGTCTCTAATTGAATTGTGCCAAACTCATTAGTATCGTTTGGCTGTGTACTTAGGACGTACATGGTTCCTTCTTTGTCTATGTACGCGTCTCTCTCAAATTTCACCACTGGTCTTTCCAATCCAATGGGTTGATCAGGGTTGTGCAGTTGCACCACTTGCCTTTGCAAACCATCCTCATAGATGCGAGCACCTAATCGGTTGGTTCGGAGAAACTCTAGTTGCGTTCTATAGGGTCCTTCTGGTTTTTCTAAATAGGCTACATTCGACCCTCCTTCTGGTCTTTCTGCACTAAATGCCATTTCTGAATCACTTGATTCTGAGCTCAACTCGTAGGGATAACTACTATTCAATTGCTGAGCCCAAGATCGTGCAGTAGTCCTTACACTTGCCTCTGATGATCTGAGGCTTCGTCGGTCCGACTTTCCTATGTGTCTCCCTGATCTAAGGTTCATTAATTTTCTTCCTTGCACGCTCAATTACACACTTAGATCGTCAATGGTTCTTTGTTATTACTTTCTTGATTCTTTTTAATTTTCTTTGGATTCTTGTCTTAATGTATGCGTCAGGAATTCGACTTTCCGTTATAATTTTGAGTTCTCGTTCCGTCAGACTTATGTTCTTTCCTTTAGGTTTTCGTCACACACACCTTTACTTGTAGTCTTGACTTGAAAGAATTAAGTATCTTGAACTTGAGGCGTTCCTAACGACTTAAATCCACAATACTACCGTTTAGCCTAAGCTAAGAATTGACTGAGGGGGTTGAGTAATCTTCCAACCTCGAGTCGGCTTTTCTGTTGCTCTGATGCCCTGTTGCCCAAGAAGCCGCGCTTCCCAAGCTTTACTGTCTTCACTGCCTTACTTGCTTGCCTTTGATTGCCTTTGCTAGACCTGGAAAATTCCAATATTAGACCAATTCACAAGATGATCAAACACTTGAGTATATACACCTTTTAAGTCCCTTCCCTTTTTGCCCAAATTTTCAATGTGTGCCCCCTGGCTTCCTAGTCCCAAACTAGGTGAACCTCAAAATAGCTTATCTAAAATAAGATGTATTCTTTATGAAAAAAACAGTTGAGGTCACGTAGTACTCGTCGCGAGCTTTCTAACGAGCTATTAAGCTCAAAAAACGGACTTCGGATGAAAAAGTTATGAGCGTTCAGGCCCTGGGGGGTAAAAACTGACAATCAGGTTTTCCTTCAAATATGAGCTAAGGGGTCTCCTATGAGTCTAATGGTCCAAAAATTTCTCAAAAATAGCCTCAAAATTGGTCAAAAAATGGAGCCCAAAATTTGCGATGGGGGTGCACAATCGCGATGGTCTGGGACCGTCGCGATGGTCCGAGCGAACCGTCGCGATGGCGTGGAATTTGGACAATCGCGATGGCCCAAAAAAGTGAACCGTCGCGATGGTCCGAAATGAACGATTGCGATGGCGTGAGGTCGAACCGTCGCGATGGTCCGAAATGAACGATCACGATGGCGTGAGAATGGACCGTCGCGATGGTTCGAAAAATGAACCGTCGCGATGGCGTGATCAGGCGGACAATCGCGATGGCGCGGTCAACGGTCAAAGGTGGACAATCGCGATGGTCCGAAGTGAACCGTCGCGATGGTCACAAGTGCGATGGCGTGAGCCAATCGCGATGGTCCGATTTTGGGCTGTCGCGATGGTCCAAAAAATGAACCGTCGCGATGGTCTATCTTGACACGTGGCACCGTCGTGGCGATGGCGTGAGCCAATCGCGATGGTCCGGGGTCAGCTGAACAATCGCGATGGTCCAAGTGGACCGTCGCGATGGCTCAAGTGAACCGTCGCGATGGTCCGGAAAAGCGAACCGTCGCGATGGTCCGGCCGAGCCGTCGCGATGGCTTGAGCCTATCGCGATGGTGCGACACAATCGCGATGGTCTGAGCCAATCGCGATGGTCCACCAAACTGATGATTTTTGAGATGCGCCTGTGGATTCGTGCAAGCGCAAGGGTCGCCTACCTCGCGGTGTGGTCGCCTACCAAAAATTCCGAAAGTTGCAGACCATCGCGATGGTCCGCCACACTCGGCAGATCTTTGACAGAGAGTAAATTTTTACCTTTTCCAAGCTTTCCTGATGCACTGGAGCTCTGTACCTGCAAGAAAACTCAAGAAAACACAAGCACACACAAGCACAAAAGTTCTCTCTCGCTCTCTCGCATGCACAAATGAGGGGAAATGAGGAGAATGGGTGGATATGGTGAATTTTCTGATTTTTTTGGAGATGAAGATGATGATGCGATGATGAAGATGGAGTATGGGGAAGGTGCAAAACACTAAAAACTAAGTAAAAACAACAACAAAAACTGAAATTTTTACCTTCCAACGCCACTTCTTGCTATACTCTTACCATCACACATTCGTCCTAGACTCGATCCCCGGCAACGGCGCCAAATTTGGTGTTGCTCTAGCAGAATGGTGAGAACCACGTTAAGAAGCTTCACCTCCTTAATGTCAATCCGTGGGAGAGGTAGGAGTGATATGAAGATCGTGAACGTGAGATGATGTGAGAGTGAAGGTGAGAAGCACAAAGATGCACACACACATACACACACACAATGAAGAGACAAGCAAGACACAATGGAAGGTGGGAAATTAGCTCTATTACTCAAGAATACTCTTACAAGCTCAAATTAGCTCTAAGCTCACACTAACCAAAATGAACCAACCTCAAAAATGAGCTCTCTAGCTCTTTTTATAGTTTCTAGACTAGTTTTGACCGGTTTCACATCTAGTGACCGGCATAGTTAAAAAATAGGTCCTAGAAGCTATTTGGTAGGGTAAACGATGTCTAAAAATAACGAAAATTGGTACGCATATTCTACCTAAGCTCCTCAAGCTCGAGGACTCCTCGGCTTGCACAAAATGGAGCTATGAATTACAAAATGGGGTTTTGTCTATATTACATATGTTACAAGAGTGATGAAAATCACTGTTGGATATTTGGAGAGGTAATAAAAACATAATTGTTTGAAAAAATGATCCGACTGGCTCCCTGCTCCGTCTTTACATGCTTCCATGTCGTCTGTGCCTCTGACTGTGCCTCTGACTGCTTCCAACAAAGACCCTTGGGTATTTGGCATTTTGTGATTGAGCATTTTGTGGGCTTTTGCACAGAAGCATTGGATTTTATTGTGCATCATCATTGTATTTGTCTTGTTATAATCAATCGACAGAGGCTTCCAGTGTGTATCTTTCTTATTGTCTTTCCCTTTTCTCCTACAAGCACTCAAATCCCTTCTTGTCCAAGAATCCCCCAACGATTTGGCATGCCCGGTGGGACTCCAAGGAGATTTGAGCATAGGAGAAACCAAGTGCAAAGTGTAGAAGAGGTCAAGTGTCGACAGTACTATAGTGCTACTTCATTGAGCTAAGAGGTAAATATTCTTATCAATTATCTCATACAAAGAGGCTATGAACAGCCCATGACCGCAACCTGGTCCCAAACATTGAGGGTCACCTGCAAGCAAACAAGAAGGAAGGCTGTTAGAAGATCCTCGAGTCCACTTTCGTCAAATTCATTAGTAAAGAGCATGGTAGGTGAGCTAGACTTGGAAACCCTACTATCAAGATTAAATATAAAATTTCCGTCTTTCAAAGGCTTAGCTCAGGAAGATCCGGATGAGCATATTAGAAGGTTTTTAGCACTATGCAAAACTAGAGGCTTGATGGGAACAGAGGATGCCTTTTTGATACTCTTCCCTGCCACAATAGAAGGGTTAGCAAATAAATGGTTCAGCCAATTTACTGAGAATCATTTCACCACTTGGGCCTTAATGAAAGATGCATTCAAAACTCAATTTGAGATGGAAATACTACAGAGATCATTATAGAGGAATTAGAAAACTTGAGATTGGGTCCAGGTGAAAAATTTCCAGAGTTTGTAACTAGGGCTAAGGCACTAATGGCTAAGTTTCCAGATCCTCCACATGATTTCTTTGTTAAGAAATGGTTAGCCAAGCCACTTCCAGTGATCACCCAATGTAAAATCAAGGAATTAGTGTTGCCCACAGCCTCCATAGAGGAGTTCATCAACACAGCTACACGACTGGAGCAGATAAGGCAACAATATGGAGCAATTTCTTCTCAACTACCCTATTCTACAGAAGTGGAGGATCCAGTAATCCAGCTAAGGAAAGATTTGGAGGGCTTAAAGAGGAATAAGCCCCATAAAGAGGAAGAGAATGTTGTTACTTAGTTGAGGAGGGAGATTGAGGCATTAAAGCTCCAAAAGGAGAAGGAAGCCCAAGCAGAGGAATTGGCTCAACTGCGACAGGAGTTGCAGGAACTCAAAGGGGGTGGCATCAAGAGTGGACTTTGGTGTGCAACAAGCAAGGTCATATAGTAAGTGAATGCCCTCTGTTAAGTGTGACTTGCCAACTATGCAGGAAAGCTGGTCATGAGGCCCAAGAATGCCAAACAAGAGGAATGCCTGCAACAACATATTGGACACAAGGAGAACCCCTACCACCAGCAAATGTGATGGTGGCTTCACCCAATCAAGGTAATAATTATAACCCTAGATAGAGGAATAACTTTGGAAATGGGCATAGGAGGCCAATTATTTGTTTCAGATGTGGCAAATGTGGGCACTACCAAAGTAGGTGCACTCTACCAGAAAATGCCCCTCCTTGCAGGAACTGCCCAGAGGCTAGAGACCACTTTACTAATTGTTGTCCTAAGAAACAAGCATCTTCATCTGGGCCCCACATTCAAATGATTTCTCTATGTAAAGAAGAAATAATAGATCAAGTCAATGTGCCATCTCCATCTACCAGGGTGGTGCAGTTAGAAGAAATTGAATCTTTTACAATGCAGACAAGGAGCAAAGCGAAGGCTCAAGTAGATATAGGTCAAGAATCAAGAATTAATGGATTGAACAAAGACAAAGAGACATCTGAAGAGAAGGCCACAAATGTGCAGATACAAGGCAAAAAGGAGATCTCATATGTACCAGTGATGCCATTGGGCATGCATTCAACAGGGCTCATGAGGAGTTTGATAAGTCCATTGGAGCCCATGATCTTAAGGAATGAGAAGCTTTACGACTACTCAAGTCTATGAAAAATGAGGTTAGTATTTTTTATTTAATAAAGATGGATGGGAAATTCACGTCAGAACTCTTGCAGATATCTGATGAGGCTTCCACAATAAGTTTAGTGGCAAAGGTTGTTGTTACGCATAAAGATAAAATGGTAGGGGACACATCCCTCACATATTACAAGAGCCCTCGGCTCACAATCTCTATCAAAGGTCATGAGTTTCAAGGAGTCATTGTGGATGGTGGTTCTGGCATTAACTTACCCTGAACATACCATGCAAAAGATTGGACTACACCCTTCAAGACCTGCAAACTTCACTGTAACACTGGTAGACCAAAGCATAGTAGGGCCTATGGGAGTGGTCCTTGGAGTCCCACTCAAGATAGCAGGTACCATCTTTAACTTGGATTTTGTTGTTTTAAGGCTGCCACAGGTAGAAGGAAGTTTCCTCGTGTTGATTGGGAGACCTTGGTTAAGGCATGCCAATGTGCTGCATGACTGGGTGAAGGACACAATTGTTGGAATCAATATCCTATTGGTCAAACAATGTCCTTATAGATCTTTTTGGTCAGATCATATAGCATCTAATAAACTGAGACTTAGTCCTCTAAGAGAAAATGACGACGGGCGCGCTTAACATATCTAGAACTCTTTCTACTCCTTGTATACCCAACAGCGTGGGCCGAGTGGATAGCACAGCGAATTCTGTACTTAATGGCCCGAGTTCGAATCCTCTTGACGGCAGTACGTGAGAAACTTTTGCTTTTGTTTTATTAAAACACAAGCGAAGACAACGGACAGACATGTTCGCGAAGAGATTTATTTTATCTACGAATGCGTTTGATTTATTATCGCGATCGTAGGATTGGAAGAGCTTTATGCTTTATTATATGCTTTTCAAGATACAAACAATAGTATAAAAGAAGCACTTTGGGTCACTTCTATTCATCCTTCACCTAGTATTCAACACAAGCTTGGAGCTTGGACCTCAATAGAGGTGGTGTTTCTTCTAGCACATGGGGCAGCCATGGTGCTAACTTGAAGCATGTTGAGGAGCAGCTATGGAGTTCTTCTTAATGATTCTTCTTGGAGAAGATGAAGGGTGTGCTCACACTCTAGCTCATGGAGAGGAGGTTATCTCTTTTTCATGGCAAGAAGACTTGGTCATTAGCAGCTTGATGATGAGGATCGGCCATCTACATGATGTATTTGAAGATTATCTTCTACAGGAAGATATTAGGTTGAAGATTGTCTTCTACAAGAAGATGTCGGGCTACTTCAAAGACATTGGATGGTGGTTAACATAAGATTTACATCTTATGTTAAGTATTTGAGAAGGTGTGTTCACATGAGTTTGAGGATTTCTGGCAAAAAACTTGTTAAGCATTCCTTGCTATTTTTTAAGTATGTGATCTTTTCACACACGTATCTGACTTAGGGTCTTCCATAGCCTAAGTTTAGATGAGGGTTTGTTGACTATCAGTTTCACACTGATCCTTCCTCTTTCAGGCACTCATATTCACTCTTCTATAACCTATAAGGTCACACATCTCATATATATTCAGATTACTGCCCATACATCTGAATATGTTTGTTACATTGTACATTCACTCATTCATCTATTTCTCATCACATAGAGTGGTTGAGAGTTTTGCTCCCACATTGTACATTGAACATTGGTATATATGATACTATGAGTAAGTGATGGCTTACGTAACACCTTACACATGTCGTCTATTCTTTCTCTATCTTTGTCTCATCATCTGTATGATTAAGTTGTGGTATGTTCATGTTTTGTCAATATGGAAGATTGCTGGAATTAATGTTGTACATGATTGGAACTATGGAACCATGGACCTATGACATGAGCATAAGGGCCTACCTCACTTCCAACATTTGGTATCAGAGCACTAAGGTTTTGGTTTCGGAACTTTAGATCTTTGGCATCAATGCATTAAGGCTCATTCATAATCACAGGTTCCCAAACTTCCATTTACAACATATGATTTGAAAGCATCTTCTAACATTTGACATTTGACATACACACTTAATCTAGATGAGTAGAGATTTGAGAATTAGACAATTCAGTTACATGTGTATTCATCAGTGTGGAGTATGAAGATTGATGATCTGTTAGCAGTCGAATATTTTTGGAAGAGTATGCAAATACTTTACAAAAGTATTATTTGAAGACCCAGACTTGATGAAGAGAAGACTACTTCAAATTCAAGGAAGAACAATGGTTTAGAGAAGATGAAGGAATCAGATCAACATCAAATCACGGGTATCAGTTTCTACTATCAGATTATCATTTGCAGGTCATGTCTTAGAAGAGCAATTATGAAGAGATTTGAAGATTTCAAGGAGTTCTTTTATACACTTTCATTATTTGAAAGTTAAAGGCTACATCAAAACAGGTATCTAGAGGTTATTTCTAGAGAGTTTTGAGAGATCTCTTTCATGGCAAGAAAGTTCATCTAAGAGTGCAGAGATGAGATGAGTTTTGTTTTCAGCCAATTTTCTGTTGTAAGTTGGTTGGATATCCAGGTACAAATGTATCTAGAGAAGGTAACTCTAGAAGGGTAATTCATCATTCAGACAAAAGATTGGTGAATTTAGTGGTTTCAGACATTTGAAACAACATTTTGATTCAGAGATATGAGGAGATGATAAAACATGTTTCTATATTCACTTCCATTTGTATACCATGTTTGTTTTATCTCTTACTCTTAGCATTAGAGGAAGAGAAAAGTTTAGTTGAAGAAGTCAAGGGTGTTTGCTAATTCAAGATGAAGAAACAAAAGGTATGGAAGAGAAGTTTGAAGATGTTGACATCATCAGATGGAAGAAAGATGTAGAAGAAGAAAGTCCATCATTTCCAAAAGACAAGTAAGACTTCCTTTTCTCTTATATTTTCCATATATTTTTCCTATTTTATCCTCTACACCCAAAGACAAGTCTACGAGAACATCTTGTTTAAAGAAGAAGCAGTTTTTTGTTTTTTGCATTACACTTGGTCATGATTTAGTAGATTTGACAAAGAATTGCATTGAGAGAAACAAAAGCACTCATATGTGTATGAGTTATGTTGAAGCTTTTAAACGGGCAACTTATATGTTCCCTCAAAGAATTCTTGGAGTGTCAATACAGAGCTACTTGGTATATGACAAGTTGCAGAGAAGTTTATTTCTTCTTTATCTAACTCTTAAGGTAAAAGAGTTTTTTGTAGCAGATGTTGAAGACTTGGGTTGAGGTTTTATGTTTGGAAAAGGTTACCTCATATTCACTATTTTCAGAAACTTCAGAAAATTCAGAATCTTGTTGATGTACAAGTCATTGAAGAATCTACTTTTTATGGTTGTCTAGTTTTTTGGATACATGCTTGTATTCAAAAAGGTGTTCCATCATATCCTATCGCTTGATTGAGAAGTGGAGTTAGCCAAAAGAAAATCAAGCAGGTACTGTCACATTTCACCCGGGTAAAATATGAAAGTTATGAGTTTTACAACTTTGTAAGAAGCATAGACACTTGAAGACATTCAGGTAGTAAATCAAACATTCAGTCAGAAGGTTTGATGAGAGCAGATTCTACACAGAAGAGATCATTGGTCTTGTATGATCTTGTATGATCTTGAACATTTATGAGTTAGTTGTCTATCCTTTGTTTGGTAAGGTTCTTAACATTCGAAAAAGTAAGTCAAAGATTCAGATTCTATCAGATTTGTGTTACAGAGATAGAAGAAGATACTTGTTATGTTACAAAAGGTTATGAATCCTAAAATGCTTTCAGCAAGGTTTTGTTATGTTAGGATCAGCTAACCTTATTCTACAATTTGGAAAGCTGAGGAATAACATGGAAAGCTATTGGCATGTGTACAGTGCTAATAAAAAGGGTTTAGAGATTTTGTTTCAGATACAGGTATTGATCACTGAACATCAGATTTATGAAGGAAGACGTTCCAGATTTCATAAAGTCTGATATATTTGAAGAATTTTTGGATACTAGTGTTAAATCATCCAGGGGGGTGATTAAACATGAAGACTTATTTTCAGCCATATGTAAAAGAATGCAGATTCATACTTATAGGTATTTCCTATATCACGTATTCCTATATTTCCTTTGTCAGGATCTCTTTATGTTCCAGCTTCGAAAGAAGAAGGAAGAAGAAGAATGTTTGGAGAAAGTTCCTGTTAGGATGTTCCTGTTCAGGAGAAGGTTCCAGAGTTCTATTTGAAGAGAAGCTTGATATTTCAGAAAGGTATATTTCAGAAGTGCGCACATATATGTTTATACCAAGTTCTGAAGGAAGAGGTATGAAGGATTTAAAGGATGAAGACATGATGACATCATAGATTCTTTGACTCATATTTCAGTTGATTTCAATTGAGTTGAGTTGATTTGACTTGAGTACGGTCAAAGATGAACCAGCAGTGTTCATAATACACTAAGTTGTGAGTTTTCAGTCACAGGTTCCAGGATTCAGTTCTTGATTAGTGTATTTACATGACGCAGTAGAAGTACGTTGAGAAACCTTTTTGGAAGGTAAATGCAAATATATGGATCCTAGTGTATGTTTTCAGGTTTTTTGAAGACAGGAGATAGCAGGTTCAGAAACAGTTCATGCTATATTTGTTGTCAAGCAGTGATTGCTTGATAAGAACACTATTGGATATCTAGTTTGCATATTTTCTCAAGTATTATGGTTCATATTTAGCAAGTTCAGATTTTTTGAAGGAAAGTCAAATTCAGTTTTGAAGAAGACTTTTGAAGAAAAAGTTTGAAGGTTAATTTGGGAGTACAAACTTGAAGCTTGTGATAATTTGCAGCTTGTGACAGTTTGCAGATTTAGTTCAGGTTGTACCAATATGACATTGCAGGGGGGATTGTTGGAATCAATATCCTATTGGTCAAACAATGTCCTTATAGATCTTTTTGGTCAAATCATATAGCATCTAATAAACTCAGACTTAGTCCTCTAAGAGAAAATGACGACGGGCGCACTTAACATATCTAGAACTCTTTCTACTCCTTGTATACCCAACAGCGTGGGCAGAGTGGATAGCACAGCGAATTCTGTACTTAATGGCCCGAGTTCGAATCCTCTTGACAGCAGTACGCGAGGAACTTTTTCTTTTGTTTTATTAAAACACAAGCGAAGACAACGGACAGGCATGTTCGCGAAGAGATTTATTTTATCTACGAACGGGTTTGATTTATTATCGCGATCGTAGGATTGGAAGAGCTTTATGCTTTATTATGTGCTTTTCAAGATACCAACAATAGTATAAAAGAAGCACTTTGGGTCACTTCTATTCATCCTTCACCTAGTATTCAACACAAGCTTGGAGCTTGGACCTCAATAGAGGTGGTGTTTCTTCTAGCACATGGGGCAGCCATGGTGCTAACTTGAAGCATGTTGAGGAGCAGCTATGGAGTTCTTCTTAATGATTCTTCTTGGAGAAGATGAAGGGTGTGCTCACACTCTAGCCCATGGAGAGGAGGTTATCTCTTTTTCATGGCAAGAAGACTTGGTCATTAGCAGCTTGATGGTGAGGATCGGCCATCTACATGATGTATTTGAAGATTATCTTCTACAAGAAGATATTAGGTTGAAGATTGTCTTCTACAAGAAGATGTCGGGCTACTTCAAAGACATTGGATGGTGGTTAACATAAGATTTACATCTTATGTTAAGTATTCAGGTACATATTCTCTTTATGCACATAGGTACTACTTGAATTTTATGGAGGCAGTAGCATCCATATCAGGAGGAGTCCTATTTGGCATAGGTACAAGAGAAACAGTACGTATATGCTTTATGCATATTTTGATGAGGTGTTTGAGAAGGTGTGTTCACATGAGTTTGAGGATTTTTGGCAACAAACTTGTTAAGAATTCCTTGCTATTTTTTAAGTATGTGATCTTTTCACATACGTATCTGACTTAGGGTCTTCCATAGCCTAAGTTTAGATGAGGGTTTGTTGCCTATCAGTTTCACATTGATCCTTCCTCTTTCAGTCACTCATATTCACTCTTTTATAACCTATAAGGTCACACATCTCATATATATTCAGATTACTGCCCATACATCTGAATATGTTTGTTACATTGTACATTCACTCATTCATCTATTTCTCATCACATAGAGTGGTTGAGAATTTTGCTCCCACATTGTACATTGAACATTGGTATATATGATACTATGAGTGTGGTATGTTTATGTTTTGTCAATATGGAAGATTGTTGGAATTAATGTTGTACATGATTGGAACTATGGAACCATGGACCTGTGACATGAGCCTAAGGGCCTATCTCACTTCCAACAACACTATGGGTAAAGCAAGAGGGAAAAGAGTTGCAGCACATAATTTTAGAAGAAGGACCTAACAATCAGAGAAATACCAGCATGATGCAGACAATTGGTATTTGTATGGAAGAAGGATTGTTGGACAAACCAGAGGCAGATCTATTTGAAGAAGCAAATTTATATGAAGAAGAAAACATGTTGGCTTGGCTTCATGTAGAAGACACATCTGCCTGCTATGGGATTTTTCCAAACTCAAGTAGAGGGGAAGCATATAAAGAAAAAGAGGAAAAAATTCAACTAGCTGGGCTGGGAGAGCCAACGAAGGACCACAGAAGGGGAAAGAAATCTCCTTTATACAACCATATAGAGGAAGCTAATTTTGAGGATTGCAACCAAAAGGAAGGTTGAGAGTTAAAAGGTAAGAATAAGAATATAGAAGAGGATTCATTACCACTTCATGAGATCCCTCCGGGATGGATTCAAGAGGAAGAAGTGCAAATAGACATCCAAGATGTTCGTGCTTATGATACCGAAGCTATGTGGGACAATGTGACAAAGGATGCTACTCAGGAAGGACTTACAGATAGCATTGTAAATAGCCATCCAGTAAAGAAGGTTTAGTTCGGCAATGAGGATCAACCGTGTCCCATTTTACTAGCTACATGGATAGGGAATCATCCGAAGGTGCTCTTAAAGGTAAAATCTTTCATGAAGTCATTTGCAAACATCTTTGCTTGGCACTACAAGGATTTGGAAGGAGTAACACCTAGTTATGGAGAGCACAAAATCCCTCTCATTGAAGGAGAAAAACTAGTGAGAGGTAAGAGTTATAGGCTGAATCCTAAATATGTTGAAGCTGTTTATTTGGAGATTCAGAAAATGGAAGATGCAAGAATTATCATCCCTATAGAGCATTCAGAGTGGCTCTCTCCTATGGTAATTGTTCCAAATAAAAACACCAACAAGATCAAAATCTGTGTGGACTTTAGAGCATTGAACAAGGTCACCATCCCAGATGGATTTCCAATGCCATTTGTTGAACAGGTCATAGAAGAAGTAGCTGGGCATACTCTTTATAGCTTCATGGATGGATTCAGTGGATATAATCAAATATCCATCCACCTTGAGGATCGAGAGAAGACTGCATTCATTACACCTTGGGGAACTTATGTATATTTAAAGATGCCATTTGGACTGAGAAATGCCCCAGCTACTTTCAATCAAACAGTTAATCTCATTTTTGGACCATTGCTGCTAGAGTCTCTCAGAATTTTCATGGATGATTTTTCATCTTTCTCAGGTACTCTTGTAGAGACTCCATTGGATTGTTTAGAAAAACATATGTTTCAATTACAACAAGTTTTTAAGAGGTGCAGAGAAACAAAGCTGAAATTGAACCCAAATAAATGCCACTTTCGGGTGATTGAAGGTACCCTACTGGGACATGTGGTATCCTCCAAAGATATGGCACCTGACCCAGACAAAATTATAGCTATATTAAAGTTACCTAGACCTAAATCTCCAAAAGAAATATAGAGTTTTCTAGGACATGCAGGGTACCACCGGAGGTTTATTAAGATGTATGTAGGCTAGGCTTACAAGAAAGGAAGTACCTTTTAAATGGAAGGAACAAGAGGAAAAAGCATATCAAACATTAAGGTCAACCTTAGTAGCTGCTCCCATTCTGATCACACCTAAGTGGTCAAAAATTTTTCATATACATGTAGACGCCAGTGCATATGCATTGGGGGTAGTTTTGACCCAACCGAGTGAAGAATTTAAAGTGGACGGACCAATTCAATATGCCAGTCAAATTTTGACCATGGCTGAAAGGAATTATAGCACGAGAGAAAGGGAGGCCTTAGCCATGGTTTTTGATGTCCAAAAGTTTCATCATTACTTACTGGGAGTGAAATTTGTTATTATAACTGATCACCAACCACTCAAATACTTACTCAACAAACCACAAGTGACTGGCAGGATATGGAGGTGGCTATTGTTGTTTCAAGAATTTGATTTTTCTATAGTCCATAAACCAGGTAAAGAAAATGTTATGGCAGACCACATGTCCAAGATCAACATGATGGATCAAGAAATTGGAGTAAACGATGATTTTCGATGCTTATCAGTTTGCAATACAAGCTCAAGGTTGGTATGAGGACATCAAGAATTTTATTAAAACAGGATTGTATCCGGAGAAGGCAATTGTTGTGCAAAGAAAGAGACTGCTAATCAAAAGCAGACCTTTCTTCTTCATTGAAGGCAAATTATATAGACAGGCAAAAGATAAGAGGTTTAGGAAGTGCATGGAAGAAGTAGAAGTGAGGGGAGTCCTTAGATCTGCACATGAAGGGACAGGTTGTGGGCACCTTCTAGGACACATTATGAGTCAGAGCATCCTTGATGCTGGCTAATGGTGGCCTACATTATTCAAAGATGGAGATGAATGGGGAAAGGCATGTGATGTTTGTCAGAGGTGTGGACCCAAGCCAACAAAGCAGTGGCATAGCCCCTTCATTATTTCCACTTCTTGGCAACCATTTGAGAAGTGGGGGCTAGATTTTGTAGGGCTCATCTACCCTTTGTCGATTCCAAAAAGAGAGAAGTATCTATTGATCGCCACAGACTATGCTACAAAGTGGGTTGAAGCTATTGCTTCCCCTGACTGCACCGCTCAAATTGTTGTTGATTTCATTTACAGTAGCATCATTTACAGGTTTGGATATCCACTTGAAATTTTTATAGACCAAGGTACTCATTTTGTGAATAAGATCAAGAAATTTTCAACAAGTAAAAAATTCTACATAGGACCCCTTGTGCCTATTATCCAAGAGCCAATGGACAGGCAGAATCCAACCAACAAGGTATTAATTGCCATGCTAAGGAAGGAATGTATGTTACAACCCAGTTACTGGGGCATTGCTTATCAAGGTACCCTATGGACATACAGATTAGCTTACAAAGAGGCTACTGGATATTCTCCATTCCAACTGGTTTATGGGATATTGCCTATTGAACCCTTTGAATTTCTACATGGATCATCAAAAGTAGCTTTCATGCAGGGAAAGAAAGATTGTGGTATCTCTCAAAGGCTTGGAGAACTGCATAAAGTGGAGGAGATACGTTTACATGCAGCAAAACAATTGATAGAGACTCAGATGAAGAGGAAGGAGGCACATGATCGAAATCTGTGGAACAACAACATACAACCAGGCATGTTAGTTCTTCTCCATAGACCTCAATTCCAAACACAAGTTAGAGGAAAATGGCTTCCACACTAGGAAGGACCTTATTGAGTTAAAACAATGCTGAATTGGGGTGCTGTGGAGTTAGAGACGCTAAAAGGATAGGCCTTGCCATTGGTCAATATATCAAGGCTCAAGGCCAATCATCAACACAACTGAAGAATTATAGTTCACTAGAACCTGCAAAATCTGTCTAGGTTATAAATAGTCTTCTCATGTCATTTTTGCTCAAGTTTTAGTAGTTTTATCCTCTTTCATGCTTGTTCTTTGCGTTTTTAGCAAATTTAGCAAGCCTTTCATATTCCTTGGCATAAGTGCAATTTTTGGAAATTTTTGGGAATTTTTCAAGCATTTTTAGAATTCTTCTCGCATTTTTCTCCTTTTCCAATGTCATCTTCTTGCCAAATTGGGGGAATAAAGGAAGCTCTCTATGATTTTGAGTGAGGAACCTGGCCTAGACCTGTAGGGAATTTTTTGAGAATTTTTTGGATTTTTTTGCATTTGTTTTGAATTTTTCCAGATTTTTCTTCATTTTTTGGATATTTTCAAAAAAAAAGGCCCCATGGAATTTCTTTTTTTCCAAACAAAAAAAAGGGAGAAAAATTCGGAAAAAAATGAAAATAAATAAGAAATAAGACGGAAAATTAATAAAAAGAAAAGTACAAAAGATAAAAAATAAATAAATAAATAAATAAAAATAAAATAAGAAAGAAATAAAAAAAAGAGGGGGCGTACCTGAATTTGATGTGAACGCCAGTGGGAAAAGGGAAAGGGTATTTGGGGGTTTATATGGGGGGAGGGGGGGCGGGGGAGGGGGGGCGGAGGGGGGGGGCGGCAGCAGAGGGGTAGAGAGAGAGAGAGAGGGAGGAAAACACCTAGAAAACATCACAATCTGGGTTATTTTCTAACCCCCCTTCCTTTTTTTTCTTTTTTTTTTATGTGTATATTTTCCCTGTTCCGTTATTCATCCTATACCACTCCAATTTTCGCTTTAAGTTTTTCGGCCATGTTGAATCCAATTTTTGGGTTCAATTGCCCAGATTGTGATGTTTTCTAGGTGTTTTCCTCCATCCACTTTGGTATTGACTTCATCGATATCTCTTTTATATGTCTATTGGCCCTCCCCTCTTGTCTGCCTAATCCCATCGTATTGCAGTCCTTAATACTTGTCTATGTGTTTTCAGCACTCGCTTGCAGACCACGTTCTTGCACTACATCCATGGCTTCTATAGCTCCCCAGCACGCTTCTTCCATGGCCACCGAGGCGTACTCGGAGCTTCCACCGTCAGCTTTGGACTTAGCCACCATCCCTATTGAGGTAGGCATTACCCTTCCTATGGCCCCGACACACACCACACTTGTGGCATCCACCTCCACCGTCCCTGTAGCCCCCATCCACCCAGCACATATGGCCCTTGCACCCTCTATCATCGCCACCTTGGTCCCCTCCGTTCCTCGTGCCCCATTCCCATGCCCTCCTCCTCTTTCAGCCCCTCCCCACCTCCAAGGTAGCCAACCCTTCGCAGCTTCCCTTCCGTGCTTCTCTTTCTCTGGATCCTTGCTGTATAGCCCGGGGGCTTCCGCACCCGGCCTCCACTTTCCCCCTGCAGCTCCAACACACTCTGCTGGTTCCAGTGGTCATCCCGTACCCAACTCGGAGGCTGATGTTACGACCCGAGCTCTTTTGGGGATCTGCCAGCGTGCGTCATTGGGCATCTATGATAGTCTTGCGTGTTGGCTAGTCCGACGAGAGCGTGATCACGTGCACAGGTATAGGACCAGGATTGCTGCTTGGACTGAGGAGGCCGGTATCATTCCACCTACCTCCCCCGACTTACCTCCACCTCATAGCGATGCTCCACCTGTGGCAAGGTCTCATTCTCTAACGGCACACTAGCTAGACCCTACTCACTAGTATCTTTCCCCTAGGATCTAGGCATTCCTTACCCCTTTAGCCTCCACTTGCATCATTTTGGTTGCCCTCACCTCCTTTTGTTGTTGAGGCTTCTATCTTAGGATTTCCCTTAGTTCTCCTTTTGGTTTCCCTGCCATACATTGGCACTTCATGTACTTACTATTGGCCAGAACTTTACTTGTATTTTTTTGCTCTTATATATGAGATTTTGGTTCTCTGTATTTGTGGGTTATTTGTGCCTTCTATGGTTGTTTACTGGTTGCTTTTGTTCATAGGCATGTGTGCAGGTTAGTCTCTGTCTCATTGTGATTTTCTATTTTTTTGCCCATGCCCCCAAAACATTAAAACTACTCCTTATTTTAACCTTTCCCCTCTTTTATCCACTTCTCCCTACCCCACGTCTTCACGTTACTCCCCTTCTTCCAATAGTCCCTCCCCCATCTCTTATGCCTTCATCCCAATAACTTCCCCATTCTGGACATTTCCACAACTCCATCACTATCTTTCACATTCTGCCCAACCCCGGCATAACAATTCCATACACTCTCTATCTCAGCCCATCAGCCCTCCCTCCCCCCCTTCCTTCCCTCCCTCCCCCCTTTCCTTCCCTCCTTTCAAATTCTACAATTAATACACTTTTGGTTATTCTTTGCTAATTTTCCTGCTGCTGGTGGACTTGGTAGATGCTCAGGTGTCCTTTTGAAGATTTTGAAGCACATATCATCGTGTCCTATCTGCTCCGAGTTTTGGTTGTCGCTCTCCGGGACGGAGAGCACATTAGATGGTGGGCAACTATTGATCCCATAAAAGTCATAATGGTCAAAGTCAACTATAGTCAAAGTCAAACCAATCAAAGTCAACAAGGTCAAGGTCAAATTCAACATAGGAAAAGTCAAAGTCTTGGAAGTGCAGGTGTCAAGGTGCACATGTAGTGCACAAATAAGTGGTCACCAAGGGTAAATTAGAGAAAGTTGGTCGTAGGTTGCAGAGGTATTTCTCTAAGATTCAAAGTGTTTTTAAAGTGTTTTGGAAGGTTCAGGTGAACCCTCTCTTAGGTGCACAAGTGAAGAATTAAAAGGCAAATTGTGAAGGAATGTGAAGCAACAGCGTACGCAGAAGTGAAAGTATGGCCCCCCAATTAAAATTTTTGTTTTATTCTAAAGTCACTACAGGACAAAACAAGGATTCATTGGCTGCCCACTTTTGGAGACAACCTTGGGACATCAAAGTGAGCACCAACATACTCTTGCAATTAGAAGCGTACGTGAATTGGCACAAAAATCAAGCCAAGGACTATTCTTTGACTAGCAAGACTAAGCAAAGGTGAGCATAGTCTAAGTTAGGCAAGAGAGAGAAGTGCAAGAGACACACTAAGTGTGCGATGCAGAGAAGTGAAGTGCAAGGTGTGCATGAAGAGTGACTAAGGAAGTGTGTAGAGAGTGCTTAGCAAGTCCCCCAAGGATCCCAATGTCCCATTGAAGTTGTGCACGTGCCGACAGAAGGTGTCCATCCCTCCCCCTTATTGGAAGCTTGGTGCAAGATGTGCACAAGTCCAGGTTTGGAGAAGGTGGAGGTCTGGTGCAGAGAAGGCCGGCACCAACAAGACCCTTGGGTATTTGGTATTTTGTGATTGACCATTCTGTGGGATTTTGCACAGAAGCACCATTGGATTGTATTGTGCATCACCATTGTATTCGTCTTCTTATAATCAATCGATAGAGGCTTCCAGTGTGTGTATCTTTCTTATTGTCTTTCCCTTTTCTCCTACAAACACTCAAATCCCTTCTTGTCCAAGAATCCCCCAACAATAGGTTTGCTCCAGCATTGTAGCCTTCTCAATTGTTGCTTCGAACATTGATCCAACTTGTTCCAATGCAGCATTCTTTTCCTCTAACTCTGCTCATCGTGCAGCGAGTTCTTGATCCTTGTCCTTCACATGTTGCAACAGCTATGATTCATGTGCTCTGAGTACAAGAAGTTCCTCCTCAAGAGGAGCCATATCTGCTTCAGTGATGTCGAGCTTGTTAAATTTTTTCTTCAGCATCTCTTTCTTTGCATCAAGATTGGATTGAATAATCCTAGTCGTGTTGATCAGGTAATGGCCAAGCTTGGAGAGATCAAATAGGGAATTGTTTAGACCCAAGCCTAATTGAAGATATGGCCTAGTAGGAAGGGAAGGGTCAGCAATTGATACTCTAGCTAGGTTGATTTCGGTGGAGTGGGGAGGAGAGTAATCTGGAGTGGCGGGTGGCATGGCCACAATCTGCTAATCATCCATAGAATCAGCGTCCAAGGAGAGAATGGGGCGAAATGGCACCATGGGAATGATTGTTTGAAGAGGGGTGGTGTGGAGTGCATTTAAGGATAATTCTTTCACTTCATCCACTAGAGAAACTTTGGTTGCTGACTCAAAACCTACTTATCTTTAGGATGCATACTAACTTCATCGATCATCGAACTAATTACCTTTTTTATAGGTGAGTGCATGAAATCTGCCAGAATGAGGACATTGTGCTTCTTTGTTGAAGCATGATCTTTGTCACCGCCCTCCACAAGTTGGATTGCGCCTTCTACATTAGGGTGGGAACGAGCTTAAGAAACGTCCATGATGGCGGGCACCTCCTTGGTTGTAATGATGATTCCAGTCATGGCATGGGTGGAGGACGAACTCCAAGCGGGAGTACAGGCCTCCGCAACAGGGCATTGCTTTCTAGGAAAACACATAAGCACTGAATATGCTTCATCCTCATCATCTTGATCCATGTGGGAAGAGACATCAAAAATAGGGAGAAGGGTAGGAATGAGGGTTGCGAGAATGGCTAACGATGCATCAAGAAGAAGGAGAGAAAAAACATGGGGTAATCGAGTGCGTGGAAATCTCCTTTGGCTAACTTTTTTACAACAGCCTAGCATTCTTTGTGAATGCGACAAAAATAAAACATTGCCCAAATTGATCGACTCTCAGGCAATTGTGTCAATAACAGAATACATAGGGCACAAAATACCATAATTTTGCTTCTAAAGGTTAATGGTGACATCAAGGTATTGGAGGCCATGGCACTTCGTAGGTGGGCAACCCATAATGGCATATTCATTAGAAGATTTGCGGGGGAATAGAGCATTCATGGTATCCAAAGGTGATTGGGTGACCTCGGTCCTACCTTCATTAGACAGACGAAGACAGGTTACAATAGTGTCAACTGTGATGCAAGTCATAAAGAATGACTCTACAACAAGTGAAGAAGTGACAGAGGTGGAATAATCAGCTATGGCATGGCCAAAGGTCATGGAGAGGGGGTGTGCCAGCAATGTGTGCCATGGCAGTTGGGCAAAAGAGAGAAAGCCATGCACTTGGAAGTATCGGCGAGCTCAGGAGACATGCCATCACTGAGCCTAGTGAGATGTGGCAGGGGCTCCATGGATACTAGGTACACATATACATGAAAATGCAAGCACATGAATACACAAGACGCACAACTCAAGCACATAGTACACATCGTAGAGGAAAGAAAGAAAACTCAAAGGAATAAATAGAGATGGCAAGAACGACATGTGATGGTAATAAATTCATATACAAACCTTTTTCATAAAACCAGTATGTGCATGGAGGAGCAAATGAAAACATTACATGAAGGGTGGGTGCCATTAAAGAGCCACTCGCCTTAGGATGCCTTGAAGGGAGTGTGAAAAGGCCTAAAATTAGATCCATTAAAAGAGCTGAAAAATAGTTCTATGGTCAAGCTAGTCAATCGAAATGTGGCCGGATCAATCGGCACCACAACACGGTAAGGGTTGCACCAACGGGCTTAAAATTTTTCAGCTTTCTGGTCTACGTTAGACTTTTATACTAATTGTCCCACTTAAAATGCTCGTGGAGAATAAAACGTACTGAACTTACAAACATTATTAATGTTAGAACAATATTATGTGGTAGGTGGAAAAAAAGGGTGCAACTTGGATCCATTAAATGGATTGGTAATTGGTTCTCTAGTGACAGTCTCTAATCGAAATGTTGCCAGACCCAGCTATGCCAAAATGTAGTACAATTGGAACCACTGAAGTTTAAACTTTCATACTACTCTGTGAGACTTGGAATTGTAAAATAGAACTGATTGTCCCTTTTCAAAGAAGGGGTCTGCAAGAAGCGATCATGCATCCGGTTCTGACGAAATTGAACTTCTTGCATCAACAGGGAGCTTTCAAAGAATTGTTCATCAAGGGAATGCAAATCATCAAGTCGAACATAAAAAGATTTAGCAAGAAAAAATTTCTTATCAATGGCTACTCATAGAATGGGCACTACAAGTTCCATAGGGGCAATGGCTTCGATTCCACAAGCTAGCTTAAAAGGGGTATACCCAGTAGATACTGTGTATGTCATACGATAGGCCGAGAGAACAAAGGGGAGCAATTGATCCCACCATTAGGACAATCCATGATCAATTTCTTAAGCATAGTAAGCAGAGTTTTATTCATACTTTTGGCCACACCATTGGCACAAGGATAGTATGGAGTACTGAATTTATGAATGATATGGAAAGAATGATTTAATGCTTGAATTAAGGTACGGGCAAAATATGTTTCACGGTCAAAAATAGTTTCCAATGGTAAACCAAACCAAGGAAACATGTCATGAGTAAGGCATTTGGTGATGACCTGAGTCATAGTAGAACAAACAGCCCAAGCCTCACCATCTAGTGGCATAGTTGGTACACGTTAATATATAATGATTAGCAGTCAAAAAAGTTGGTGGAGTGATAGGCCCCACGAAGTCTAACCCCCACTTCTTAAAAGGTTCTAGTGGTAATATGGGTTGTAGAGCAAATTAGTGTTGATGCAGTGGTTGTCCGGTTCATTGGCAAGCATTGCACTATTTGACATAAGCTTGAATATCTTTGTGCATAGTGGGCCACCATAATCCACTCTCTAAAATCTTTTGATTAGTCAGATTGGTAGAGAAATGACCACCAAAAGGTGTAGAGTGAGCCATTACAATCACAGATGGAACTTCATGTGTAATGATACAACGAAGCTAGACATCCAAAGTGTTTGCATAATAGAGCTAACCAAAAATGATCCAAAAATTTCTACTATAGAGCACTAACTTTTACCGAGCTGTAGTCAAAATAGAATCGGGTGGACAGCTAGTGGTGAGGAAGATCATTAGCGTATCATAATATGAATCAGAAACGGGTGATGGATTGACAATGAACTGGGAGTTGTAGTCATATAGATGGTAGGTGAAGAATCAACAATGCCTACCTGAGATTCACTAGAATCCAAACGGGATAGGAAATCTGCAATATCATGTGATGAGCCATGATGGTGAATAACATCATAATCAAACTCTTGTAAAAGTAAGACCCAACGATCCAAGCGACCTCCCAAATTCTGCTACCAAAATAAATATATTTAAGCAAAATGGTCCACATGAAAAGTAAACATATGGCCCAATAGGTAGTGCCAAAACTTTTTAATGGAATAAATCAAACCTAAACATTCCCGCTTGGTGACTGAGTAATTCCGTTCGTTTGTAGCTAGAAGTCGACTATCATAATATATTGGATGATACCATTTGTCACGTTGTTGCATTAAGACACTAGCAATGGCAATATCAGAAGCATCGACAAAAACATGAAAGGACAATCCCCAATTAGCTGCCTGTAGGATCGAAGCTTACGTGAGAGGTGTTTTTAAGTGCTCAAAACTATTCTAACAGTCTTTGGTCCATTGGAATTGGTGAGGAGCCATGATTGTAAGTTGGGTGAGTGGGATGTCAAATGGGCCAGCCACCAAAGATGATAGCCATGCCAGGTAATTTGGCTCAAAGAGAACATTTCTTTAGGATTTTTTGGCGGTGGAGCATTCAAGACAACCTACACCTTGAAATGATACATCCCAGAAGTTTGTCGCAGGTGATGGCAAAGATAGATTTATGATGATTCAGACATAGGCGGTACTCCTTACACTTGAGAAAGTAAAAGCAAAGGTGTTGTAAGTGAGCATTAGTGTCACCCGACAAGGAAAATTTTTCAAGGTAGACTCACATCGCTTCCATTCTGATTTTGTTTTGGCCTCTTCAAAGGATGATGGCTCCTCTTGATTTATGTCCTGTGCTATGTAAATAGAATGTTTAGTTACTAATGAGGTGTCAAACCCATACCTTTCTAGTTTTTTTCTTTCCCTTATAGATCTTCTTAAGCCATGTTGTGATGATTCTGCCTCATGTCCAAGTTCCTGCAATTTTGCTTTACCTTTAGACTTCCATGCTTTGATTTTTTCCATCTGAGTTTCTTCATCATCTTTTGAAGTATCTTGTTCTTCAATCTTTGGTTGATGTGCTCTGCCAAGCTTTGGAAAATCTTCTTCAAGTTCATATGGCAATTTGACCTTCCTGCATGAATCTTCATACCATGAATTGTTCTCATCAAAAACTACATCTCTGCTTACCAAGAATCCTTTGTTGGTAGGGTTATATAACTTGTAACCCTTTTGATTGTTGTCATATCCAATAAATACACACCTTTCTGCCTTTGGATCCATCTTGCCGCTAACCTGTGAAGGAACATGAGCAAAAGCAATACATCCAAAAATTTTATAATGATCTAAGCTAGCTCTTCTTCCATTCCAAGCCTCATATGGAGTCATCCCATCAAGGGATTTTGAAGGCAACCTATTAATCAAGTAAGTGGTTGTAGATACAGCCTCAGCCCATAGATAATTAGGAAAATGCTTTTCATTTAGCATGGACCTTGCAGCTTCAACAATTGTCCTACTCCATTTTGCTAAGGAGTGTATGTTGTAGTTACCTCTCTTTTGATTCCTCTTTCTTGAAGAAAAGAATCAAATTCATGGGAGAAGTATTCTCCCCCTCCATCAGACCTTAGCCTTTTTAGTGATTTACTTGTTTGATTCTCCACAAGAGCCAAATATCTTTTGAAGCATGAAGAAACTTCATCTTTGTGTTTCATAAAGAATAGGATAGTCCATCTGCTACAATCATCAATAAATGAGACATAATACCTTCATCCAGATATTGAAGCATCCTTGCTAGGTCCCCATACATCTATATGAACCAACTCCAAGAGATCTCCATGCATATAACCTTTCTTCATGAATGGTAACCTGTGAGACTTTCCAAATTAACATGCACTACACTTATAAATCATGTGTTGTTTTGACAAGTTAGGGAGTCCAAGTACACTTTGGTCCCTGCAAATTTGCTTTAATGATCTTTCACCAATATGTGCAAATCTCTTGTGCCATACCTCTAGTTGTGTGAGTGTTTGATTACCATAGTTGAAGAGAGCTATGTTTCTTGTGTCTTGCAACTCAAAAGTGAATAATCTACCTGTTTTTGCTCCCTTTGCTATTCTTCTGAACCCTTGGCTAGGGTCTTCCACATATGCTCCTCCTCTTGTGAACCTAACTTGCAATCCTTTTTCTACTATCTGCCCAACACTTATCAAATTCTTTGTAATGGTATGGACATAGAGTGCCTTACTGAGTAAGTTGATGTTTCCATCAGGTGCTTTGACATTTCCTATTTTCTCCACAGGATGTCTTCTGTCATCTCCTATTTGTCCTCATGCTTGTTCCTTCACATAGACTGAGGCAGCTTGCTACTTCAAGTTAAAAAACTTCAAATGATCAACTGAGCACTGAGAACCAAATTCATCAACTTTAGGAACACTCCCACCATTTTCGGGGCTCAGCACAGATAGACCAATGAGTAGAAAAATGCAGATTTCTCCTAAATTATAAATCCAATGACCACAAACTCTTGTATTAAAAACTAAACGTTAAGAGCAATTTAACGCAATTTAAAACTCTGAAAAAGGTTAAGTAGAGCTCGAGATATGAGCTTATGAAGTTATTGCTCTAAGTGAGTATATCAGAGAACAAAATAGAGAAGTAGAGAATGATGAATGTATAGATTCACATATGATTACAACCACATTGGCAATGAATATTTGCACAATGTGAGTAGAGTGATAGAACTATGGAGTAAGCTCTTCAATCTCTACAAAATGACATGAAATGTTCATGTACAAGGCTTGCTAATCACCACTTCCTTCTTGCTCTTTTTATAGCTACTTTTTGAGGGAGTTTTGAATTCGAATTCGAATGGCTCCACCTAAAAGTGATTCTCAAAGTTAGGACATATTCCCTCCGCTCACTAATCCGTGGTTTTAGGTGGTTAGAGCCACGAATTTGCTTTCTACATCATGGATGATGTAAGCCATTCTTTTTCTTTTTTCTTTTTCACAATTACAAGAGATAAAATATACTCTTTTACAAGAGGTGTTCACATGACTACACATATCACTACAAATGAACAATAAATCAAATAATATCAAGCATGTAGGCTTGGGTAAAATGCATCAACAGCTCCCCCTCAAGCCTAACATGCTTGGCCTCCAAATATATCTTCAATTGTCCTTGATTTCCTGCAAGCCAATCATCAACTTGAATCTACTTCACTTTGTACCATCAAGAGCTTTATTCATCATGTTTGCACATTGCATATCTGTAGAGACATAGGATAGTTGAATATCCTTCCTCATTATCTTCTCCCTTACATAATGGTAGTGTAATTCAATATTCTTGGTTCTTGCATGGTATAACGGATTAGTTGCTAGATGTAGTGAGCTTGTGTTGTCACAAAAAATGTGAGGTGTTGAAGAATGAAGTCCAAGATCTGTGTGCAAAGACTTTAACCACATGATTTCTTGAGTTGCATTAGCCAAATCTCTATATTCAGCTTCAATAGAAGATAATGCCATGGTTGGTTGCTTCTTGGATGACCAAGAAATGATTTTTGAACCTGCAAATGATACATACCCGGATGTGCTTCTTCTATCATCTCTAGATCCGGACCAATCCGCATCTGAGTAGGCCTTTAGCTCAATATCTGAAGTAAATGGATTAAAAAAAACCTTCATTCATGGTCCCCTTTAGGTACTTGAGGACTCTGTTGTCCGCTTCCATATGTGGTCTTCTTGGCTTATGCATAAACTTAATCAATATGCTAACACTATAGCATATATCCACCCTTGTGAGTGTTGTATAGTTCAAACTTCCAACCAAGCTTTGATAGCTTGTGATGTCTTCAATTGGCTCTCCTTCATAAGCACTAAGCTTATGATTTTGCTCCATAGGTGTACCTGCATACTTGGTTTTTTCCATCTTCAACTTGACGAGCATGTCATGCACATACTTCCTTTGTGTTATATATATACTTGAATTTGTGTAGATTAACTCCAATCCAAGAAAACAAGTGAGTGGTCCGAGGTCACTTATTTTGAACTCCTCCTTCATTTGAGTCTTTACCTATTTGATTCCTTCAAGATCATTGCCTGTGATAATGATATCATCAACATACACACATAGATAGATCACTTCAAATCCATTCCTCTTTATGAACAAAGAGGTATCTGCCTTGCTAGCTTTGAATCCTTGGTCCTGCAAAGAAGTCACCAATCTGAAATCCCAAGCTCTTAGAGCTTGCTTCAATCCATACAAGGCTTTCTTTAATTTGCATACATAGTTAGGATGATGTGCAATATACACTTCCTCATAAATCCATCCATTTAAGAAAGCATTCTTTACACCAAGTTGATAGAGCTTCCAATTTCTAGATGCAGCAAGACTAATGAGAATCCTAATTGTAGGCATTTTTGCAACAGAAGAGAAAGTCTCCTCATAATCAATACCATGGGTTTGCGCAAACCCTTTAGCAACTAACCTTGCTTTATGCCTATTTATACTTCCATCTAGATTCCTCTTGATTTTGTATATCCATCAAGATCCAATTACCTTCATAGATGGCTTGTTAGGTACAAGCTCCCAAGTGTCATTCTCCTTCAAGGCTTCCATTTCTTCATGCATTGCATCTCTCCAAGCTTTCTTGCTTTGTGCTTCTTCAAATGGGTTCTTGATTGGTTGATTCCTTTGCAATGTAGATTGAGTGCTTGGTGACCAAAGAAGTATCATAACCATACCTCTCTGGTTTCTTCTTCTCTCTTGAAGACCTTCTAAGTGGTTAATCTGAGCTCTCGGTCCATATGTAGCATCTTGCATCTTTGCTTTACCTTTGCTCTTCCATAGCTTTAGTCTT